>JARYGA010028434.1:0-23217 GCA_030545235.1 Helianthus tuberosus | reverse complement strand
CACTCCCCGACATTTCCGCCATGTTTTGTATGTTCCACGTGGTCGGGGTGTGACAGAAAAGATGGTATCAGAGCCAATGGTTATAGGGAATTAGGTTATTAGTAATGCTTTGACCTAGTCTATAACTTTCTTAGGACCCTAACGCGAGTTTACTTGCGTTTAGTCATAAAACAATACCGTCACCTATCCTTAGGCGACGACCACAACAAGAACATAAATTTCAAAACCGCTTTGAAAACTAATCATCTGTTCTAGGATGATTGATTACTAGGTTTTGAACCCTCTATTGTAAGGTTTTGAACCCTCTGTTATACGGTTTTGAACCCCTTTGAGTTTTCAAAAATCTCGTCAAGGTTTTGGGTTTTAAATAATGTGAACACGTGCAAACTGGAAGGGTGAATGCCTGTATTCTGGGTTTTCTGTCTAGGCAAGCACTTCGTATACATCTCATCAGACGTGAGACCAGTTGTGCTTACCTGGGAATTCTTGGGATGAGTGTTCACTTATAGGCGAGCATGTCTTCGCGATACATTATATTGACCCATTTATTTTGATTAGTCACTGTCTCATTTGTTTGCCTTTGGTAACAAACAAATGGTCACAATCTTCATGCGTTGTCATTTTCTCTCGACTATCTTTCCCTTGTTTCCTCCCATGTCTTCTATTTTCTTCATGGTGCCTCTTCATCGCAACAACAATGTCCGAACCAGGTGCTGCAATTACCCAGCGAATAGGCGTCGTACTCCAGAGGACCGTTGACTTAGCTATCACCATGACTCGCCTCAGGGATGAAGCCGTAAGGGAACTGCTCCTTGGTGCAATCAATGCAACTGTCATCATCCAAACCAAATACCCTGTTTCAAATGTACCCACGGTGGACGATGGAGACATTTGGTTAACATGTGCCGCTTTGCAATCCAGAGCAAAGCTGTTGTAAATCCTGCTGCTGCTCAACCTTCAAACTCTGCTTCATATGTCGCTTGACATATTTGGCGCCTCAACCTCATGAACTTTCTACCTTGTGTATCGAATTAAGCACGCCTAGTGCAAGGTGTCGGAACACCTCTCGTTACACAAATTCCAAAATCCATGTAGGATCTTTCTATCCTCATAATTAGATCCTTGTGGATGGGTATCATTCATCGGAATCCTTAATTGAATTCCTTGTATGATTCAATACGTACATCACAATTCAATAAGGACAAAGCCGAATTCCTATTAAGATTTTCCTATCTTCATAGATAGATTCTTGAAATTATTAAAGTGCCAAATGAAATCCACGAATTGGATTCCTGGTGTGCTTTAAGTATCCGCGTCCAAAGATAACAAATTAATAACCAAGTTAAACAATTATGTGATTATGTGCTTATGTGTTCCCTTTTATGTTTTTGTGTGATCCAAATTCTTGTCATCCAAATCCTCGTAGAATCTTCCATATCTTTGGGTGCTATATTAAATCCTCAACGGGCTTGTACGTAATAGTAAAGACCCTTGGATTATATTGTACCATTCCATAATTAGACCCTGAGAGGTCTAGGTAAACAGATTGATCCAAAAATCTGGTTAGGAATATCATGTGATGATATAGCTGAAAGGACTCCTTGGTGGCCTAATTTAAAAGGATCCTTTGTCGATCTAATTAAAAGGACCCTATGGTAGTTTAGTCACACTCATCATCAGGTTTGATTTTTCCTCCCCTTCACATTTCAGACAAATTGTGCGGACTATGCAAGGAATTGCGTAATTATGGATGCATACATAATTATCAAATTCAGTGCACAGAAACCACAGTGAATTTTGTCATGTGTCTAGAGTCTATTCCGTTCATTTTTGTTTCTGAAGATGTAAAATGACTATTCCGTTCATTTTTGTTTCTGAAGATGTAAAATGACTATTCTGTTCATTTTTGTTTCTGAAGATGTAAAATGACTATTCCGTTCATTTTTGTTTCTGAAGATGTAAAATGACTATTCCATTCATTTTTGTTTCTGAAGATGTAAAATGACTATTCTGTTCATTTTTGTTTCTGAAGATGTAAAATGACTATTCCGTTCATTTTTGTTTCTGAAGATGTAAAATGACTATTCCGTTCATTTTTGTTTCTGAAGATGAAAAATGACTATTCCGTTCATTTTTGTTTCTGAAGATGTAAAATAACTATTCCGTTCATTTTTGTTTCTGAAGCTGTAAAATGACTATTCTGTTCATTTTTGTTTCTGAAGATGTAAAATGACTATTCCGTTCATTTTTGTTTCTGAAGATGTAAAATGACTATTCCGTTCATTTTTGTTTCTGAAGATGTAAAATGACTATTCTGTTCATTTTGTTTCTGAAGATGTAAAATGACTATTCTGTTCATTTTTGTTTCTGAAGATGTAAAATGACTATTCTGTTCATTTTTGTTTCTGAAGATGTTGTGGAAAATGACTATTCTGTTCATTTTTGTTTCTAAAGAATGCCTGTTGAAAATAACTCCGTTCATTTTTCATTTCTGAAAAATGTTCGTTAAAGAGAAATTACAGGATTAAGTCTTGTTCATCTTTGATGGTTATTTAACACAAAGTCACAAATAGACTCCTACGAATTAATTTCGGGACGAAATTTCCTAAAGTAGGGGAGACTGTAACACCTGTGTCATTTCAACCATCAAACAAATGCCAAACCAATGAAATATTGTATTTCATACTTTGGACTTGTATAAATATGTGTATCTTTTGCACATATCAACTCTTGTTCGATTTCAAACTCTAAATCGCTTTCTGGAAGGTTATACGCGCACTAATGCGTAAATATAACCAGTTTAATCCAACGAACACTCCGGAATAGTGAAATAGGCTTAACATACCTTGAATAACCTTTACATAACTTATATATAAGTTTTGGAAGGTTTGGTGTGGTGAAATCAAGTTTAATCGCTTACAGGGACTAAAGTTGACAAACTGCGAAAGTATGCCAATTTGAACTGTAACAGACATTCCGGAACATGACCATAAGTTAAACACACCATAAATATCCTTTACATAGCTTAGAAATAGGCTTTAATGGGTTCGGTGTGCTAAAATAAACTTTTGGGTCATTCAGGGACTAAAAGTGTCAAAAAGTGCACAAGTTTGCATTTTCGCGCATAACTTACGTTCTGAATACATCCGGACATCCAAAAATTTATGTAAGCACTAAAATATTTTATTTTAGTGTTCGCCATAAGAAAAATCCATTCGTCACGTCATTTGGATCGTTTTTCGCATTCGGGACCAGATTCGATGTATTAGCCGTTGTTTAATTCACAACCACACATTCTAACTTGCTTAGTCAGCGGATAAGGATGGAATTTTAGCACCATAACTTTGCAACACATGTATGGATGGAATTTAAACACCTAAACACCATAACTTTGCAACACATGTATGGATGGAATTTAAACACCTAAACACCATAACTTTTCAACACATGTACGGATGGGATTAAGGCACGTTTTCCATGAAACGATCTTAACGGTTCGGGTATTCCTATAAATACCCCATACCCCCCATTGCTAAAATCACTAGAAACTTGATTTGAGAAACTCTAAGTTGAAACATTTGTTTCATACCTGAGATTTTTGAATCGAGTTTAGCATTCGGGGACCCTTCGTAAGTATTCTTTCGTTCTTTTCCTTATTTTATTGCTTTTCGAGTCCGAAAGTCAAACTTTGTTTGACTTTCAGCGTTGACCAGTAATGGTCAATGCGAAGTTCTTTTGAACTTCGCAACGTGAGTGTAATCACGTTGGTCATAGTCCCTTGGGAGTATGCCCACTGATTACCACGTTGTCTAGGGTCGTAGGGTAAGCGATCTGATAAATCGCTTATACCTCGAACCCGACCCAGTTTGGTCGATCATTAGGATCCGACCAAACACATTAGGTGACCATAGTAGGTAGGGAATAACCTTCCGAGGTTATACCCTATGGTCACATCGTTTAAGTAGTTGTATGATAGGTAGTTTATATGCCTTAGGTAAATTACCAGAATACCCTTTTCATGTATAATTGATAATTAAGCATATGTAACCTAAATCTTTGTCACATAACTGGTTATGTAATATGTTTAGACATATAACACTTGTCATAGGGCTAGTTAGGCGGTCCAAACGCGTTTCACGCGAACGACGCGTTAAAGTAGCATAAGCTACCTAAACGGGTCGTAATGGGTCGTAAACACTTAGGTTAAGTTTCATTTAGTATGTAGGCTTTGTTAAACCAAATGACACGAGTCTCTACACTCGTTTGGTTTACAAACCCTAATGCTACCCAGTCTTCCGATTTAGGTCCGGTTTATTAATGTAGTTACCTATATTAGGTGCCGTTTGATATTCCGCGATCTCTAGCATTGCTTGGTGGTTATCCTAGGACTTCTGAGCAATCTCAAGTGAGTACATAGACCCCTCTTTTACTGTTTTCCAAACTGTTTTGGGGTGGAACACATGTGCCTACTTGTTACTTTCATGCTTTCCTGTTTTAACATCATATACTGCTATGTTCGTTAGTACATTATAGTACATGATTTTATGACATTTCATGCTAGGTGTGCCCAATTGTGTGCATTACTTAGTACATCGTTTTACATGACATTTTGACATAGACATTCGACATAGACATTTCGGCATAGACATTTTAACATGATTGACATTTGATCATGCATTTCCCACAAAACATAACTTTGATTTAAACCAAGTTTTACTTCAATACTTTGTTTTGTGCATATGGTTTAGTTGAGACATTTCACTTGCCATACATGACATTTTGACATAGACATTTGATATGGATATTTGACATAGACATTTGACATGGATATTTGACATAGACATTTTGATATGATTTACATCTTGACATGAACACTTTGACATATTACCCAATACATTTGACAATTGATTTAAACATAGACTTCTTACATTGGTTAGTTTGGTTTGATTAAGTGATTAAGTAACGATGCGTGTGTAATATGATACAAGCATGGTGGATACGCCGCTGGTACTTCCTATATATAAGTGTTTGTATGGTATTACATATCGTAGCGTTATTTGAATCATTTCAGTTTGAGACATATAACATTTTATACAAATAACATACTTTTCACAAGACATTGTTTTACAAACAACTTATCTTATACAAATCCATTTTACTATGGTTATTCATTTAACCATACATTATTCACTTATTTATACATATCATCTGAACTCATTGTTTTTCAAATGATTTACAAAACAAAGCAAATAACAAGGTTCATGACTAAACATTTTCTCAAACATAAGTCATGGAACCTATTTTCACAAAACCTATGTATCTCACAGGCATTTTTATGCTGACGTACCTATTTTCACATGTGTTTTTCAGGAACTGTTGCATAAGATGATCAAGATACACATAGGCAGACTTGGGCTTTAGTGATAATAAAAGATGCAAGACTAGTTAATTATGTTGTATTTCTTGTTTGTTAAGACATTGTAACACTTTTAATCAATAAAACGAAACTTCAATTGCCATGGATTTGAAACAATTAATTCTGTTACAACACTCCCCGACATTTCCGCCATGTTTTGTATGTTCCACGTGGTCGGGGTGTGACACCAAAGCCTTCAAAACTTATTTCTAAGTTATATAAAAGTTATTTAAGGTATGTTAAGCCTATGCCACTATTCTGGAGTGTTTGCCGCATTAAACTGATTATGTTTACGCATCTGTTTGCGTATAACTTTCCAGAAGGCGATTTAAAGCTTGAAATTGAACTAGAATCAAAACGTCAAATTGTCAAACGCAAATATACAAATTTTGAGACCAAAACACATTGTTTCTTTGATAAATGATATTGTTCTACCTTGTATTGTGTTTACGGAGCACAAGTGTCACACAATCGGATATCAAAAAGACCAATCAAAGTGCGTAATACTGAGAAAAGTGTAGAAGAACAAGAACAATCAATCGATTCAATATCCAAAGTGCACACGGTTTCTAGAGAACCGTCTAGTACAGAAAACCAAGAATTCAAAAACTGATAAGAAGAACAATAATCTGAACAGCAACCCTAAAATGACTTAGGTTCACCCTATTTATAGCTACATAGGGTGACCTAGTTACAAACTGGGCAAGGCCCATATGCACAATATTACTAATCAAACAAGCCCAAATCACTTAATTAGCCCACATGGCTTATCCCAAAAAATTCTACTCATTATATGGCCTTACACTATCCCCTAGGTTTATGCTATCTTTATCAAACTATTGTCTTTCTCATGTCTCTCTGGGAAGATACTTCGTCTTTTAATCTTCAAACTTGGGCCTTTTGTTCTTCTTAATCATGATCAGCTTTGCTTGAAAATCTTGTTGAAAAGAATGCAAGAAGTGGATTCTAAGCAACTCTTTTCTTTGTCAGTGTCTTCTCTTTCAAGAAAGTTCACATATACTTCTTTAAATGTACTATCACTGTCAGATGATAGATGATAAATCGTATTTGGTTCTTCTGACTCAGGCATGTCTTACTATTGTGATGCTTCATGCTTTGTCAGCAACCAACCGCATTTCAACCTTCAACAACCCTTGTTTCTTGAATTAAATCAAATTCTGCACATGCTCAGAAATTCATAAGCAACAATTCTGTGCAACAGAGGGAAATACCACATGAACACTTGGTACATCCAAGTATCTGTACTCGGATTTCACAATTCAAATTTCTTTCAACTTATAATGATCAATCAAATCTTCAAGAACGGTTAAATTTTTAATAAAACAAATAAGCACTCTGTTTTTGGATTTTTGATTTTATAAAAACTAACAATATAAACTAAAACACAAATAGATGAAGAAACTAATATACATTTACAATTGCAATGGGATCAAATCGTAGTGTTTTGGGCCAGACTACACTTATCAACACTAATTTACTTTGGATGATCCGAGCGATTGCCAGTATGTTTGTCCACTTAAACTTATCTCCCTAGGCCTTTTTCATGTAACGGTCTGTAACTGATTTATCATGTTTTTAGTTCAATTAATATGAACACTCAATTCATTCACAATCAAATCCCGGAATTTTAATTTGAACACGCTATCATACATGCAGTTTCCCTACCACATATTTCACAAGCCCGTTCTAGGATTCTGAAACCTTGACTGGGACTGGATTGAGAAAAGAACAGAATAGATCAGCAACAGAGATGGATATAATATACAGATCAAATGAGATTTTCTCAGTTTAATATAGGTTTTTCGGGTTTCTTTTGGGCACTAGAGGGTGTTGGATCGTTGTTTGACCCTATTGAGTCGATCAGAAGAGTTTAAGTCCAGTTCAAAGGCGGAATCAGAGAACTAGACACACACACAGCTTGTTAATCTTTAATCTGTCTCTTATATTGCTTTAACACTGATTACAACCTTGACAGAAATCCAGCAGCACTTCGTTACACTTTCGGAAGTCGCGTACTGACTGAACTAACAAGTGCCCTATATATAGGAGTTAAGATTTCGCTTGAAGGTGACCTGATCTGGTTCAAGCGAAATCTAATGTGTATGATTTCGCTTGAACTTGTCACAGGACCACTTGAAGCGAAATCTTCACTTAATCTCCAATTTACAATATCTCGAACCTCGTGCACTAGATATCCTATTCTATCTCATGAAACAAGACGAAGTCAATAGACGTAGTGCACTAACAGACTCCCCCTCGGATATTGATGAAGTCTTCAGTGACTAATCTCTGTTATGACACCTTCTTCAGTCTTGATCATTCTGCATTTTCTTTCGTTCAGATTGTAACATTATATGCATCCATCACTCTTTCTCTTCTTCTATCAGCTGCAGGCTCCCCCTTTCATCAAGCTTCCGTGCTTCGGGATCGACACCTAGCTTTCCATCTACAAGCTCCTAGCTTTTAGCTTGTCTTCAGACTCCCCCTAAGACTCTGCTCTCGGAATCGTAGTCTGGACTATCTCCTGCAATCACTCATATGTTTATAAGTAACAGCATTTCAAATTTCAACTATCCAGGAATTATAACCTGGCAATTCCAATCAACTTCTCTAATCCACTCCCCCTATCAACAAACTATATAGATTTAGCAGTATTAAAGAATCCAACTCCCTCACAGTTAATCATCCAAGTTCAAGTTAATGACCTTGGAGATATCACAAACTGTTTTTGAAAATTTTTGATTTTAAATCAAGTTTCAAATTAATGAACTTGTTTTATTTTCAGAAACACAATCAGCTTACTTAGATTTTGAAACTCAGCAATTCAGATATCAGTTGTCGAAAATAAAGCAGAAATCAAAATCTTTTTGTATTTTATGAAAATATAAAGCAATAACGAAATATGTACAAACATATTTACAGACAATATTTTTGTTTGAGTATGCGACAGAGGATCATATCAGTTTATGACAAATCACAAGTACCGTTGAGCTTAGTAACACATTAAGCATTAAACAATTCACTTAGATTGTCGATATACTGATCCACTTAAATTTTCACACAAAGTTCAACTCATTCAGGATACGAATTAGGTATTTTAAGAACTTAAACCCATTCATGTGTCCCACCTCTTGAATATACTCCCGTATCCAGAATCCCAATAATCAGTCTTACAGGTAAGTATACTACAATGATATCTGTATATAAATTAGGTATGCGAGGGCCGAGGGATCTCAGATCGATACTTCCGTATACGCAGAGAGATATATCAGCTTCGACTTTAAGGTGTGTCCCCTTTAGAGGATCTTTTTGTTTACAACAGCAGCGACTATTAAATTTATTGTTTCATCTGCATGCTGAGGGTTTAATGCTATGTTTCAAGCATTGCAGAAAGTATTATTCGAGGACTAGGTCAGAACTTCCATTCAGTAGAAGTCCCGGAATAATACCCCAGACATCATTGAGTATAAAGACCTAGTATATCAGATTAAGAGACCTTTCAAACGAGATTTCAGGGGTTACCTATATATCCAAGTAGTGTTCCCCACGAAATAAGCAAGTGTTTGAATTTAGGTTTATATCCCGAAATAGTTTACTAAATGTATAAAAATCTACCGACACATCCACGGTGAGATCGTTTAACACATTTAAACTTTCCATTTCTTTAGCATACTGTAACTGTCTACTGATGTACTATCATTTCCTCTTTTTACGCAAAAACTCAATTTTTGAATTTTATCATGTTTTTGGCCTTTTCAAATTTTCAAATGTTTTTGTATTTTCTAACAATATTACTCCCCCTAAAATGCAAAATCATATAAAGAAAATTTGACAACCAACATTGATAGCTTTGTCTCGCCATCCATTTTCTGCATCTCATGCTCTGTTTTGCAGAAAAACTAACATACCCCCATGATATACAACCCATTGATCTTAACAGTTTGAAAACCGTTTTTCAATCTGGTGAAAGTAATCATGTTTGTTCAGCCGTGAGGGTTTCGGCATATTCAATCAAAACATATTTTTGTATTTTTCAAATTTTTCAATTTTTAGGGTTTTTGAAAATATTATTTATTTATTTACAGAAAACATATAAACTTCCTGTTTCAACCAACACAGGATCCAGCAGCCTCCTCTCCTTGTTGTGCCAGGCTACTCCAACGTTCATTCTCACAATCTTCAGATTTGTTGAGCACCTGCACATTTAGACTACTTGATTACTTGAACAATTTAGCCCAGGTCTGTTGAACCTTAGGCATTTCAACACAATAATTTTCATTCATTGCTGGAAATTCTTTGTCATTTTTCACAAAAACTTTCTCAATTTTAACTTCAACTTTCTCATCGTTTACCAATTCAACATGTTTCTTAACACTCCATGTTTGACCTTTTGGTGTTCCTCGTTTGTAAAAATGTGAATCTTTTTGAACACTTTGATTGTGAACAACAATTTTTGGTTTCCAAAACTCTTGGGGTTTTGTCATATCAACTGTGGTTTTCCAACTCTGTGTTGTTCTGAATCTGGGTGTGTGAGAATTCCAGGTCTGTCTTGAATCGAACCTATTCTGGTTTGACTTCCAATTTTGATTTGAAGCAAACTTGTTTGTATTATACCTCCAAGTTTGTTTCGAATCAAATTTGGTTGATCTTTGTCTCACATTCTCAGATTTTTGTTTCTCAGCATCAAACTTCTTTTTGTCAACATCCACAGGTTTTAGATTAGGACACTTGCGTGCAAGATGTCCTTTTTGATCACATTTGAAACATGTTCTCATGGACACATCTTTGACTTGTGGTTGTTGCTTTTTCTTTAGAGCAAAGAACTCATCATTAGACTGTCTCATCTTGAGTTCTTTTTCTTTTTCTAAACTTCCTCCTTGAACAAAACTCATTTTTGTCTGAAAATTTTGCATTTCATTTTTGTTTCGATGTTGTTTCTTCTTATAACCCAACCCAGCCTTCATGTTCTTCTTTTTGAAACCAGGTTTGTTATACGAACCTCTATGACTCTTACCGACAAACTTTGAAATCTCAGACTTCTCAATCTCAACCATTTTGAAAACTTTGTCAACCTTTTCTGAAATCACATTCTGAATCGGGAATACAACATCTAAGAATAATTTGTCCGATCCAATCATGGTATAAACCAATCCTTTTGAATCATCATTCAAATTTTCCTCGGATTTTGTGTTTTTCAGGTAACCATCATGAATATTTCCTTCATCTTCATCCTGTGATTCAGATTTACCTGTATCAACCGACTCTTCTTTCAACACACTTTCAACGACTTTACCTACCACCTCTGAATCATGAGAATCATCAGATTTGGAATAGGTTATGTCAATGTTGTCTGGCAATTGGTCTACCATGTTGAAAGCTTTTTCGACCTTTTCTTCATCATAAAATGCAAATTTTCCCGGTGGTGGAACTTGATGAAACTCTGAACCAATACCTTTCTTGTTTTGCTCAGACTCACCATCACCCGGTTTTATATTGAAAATTCGTTCAAGCACATATGACGACACGTGGTAACTCTTTAACTTATTGTTATCCTGTTCTAAATCAGCAATCTGTCTCTTCAACTTAGCAAGATCCTCAATATAGGAATTAACAACATCTTGTTTTATAGAATACATTCGTTTAAGCTCTTTAGTTGTTTCAGACATATAATTCATTCTAGATTGAGCATATTTCATTTCGTCTTTTACTTTGTCGTATGACTCTTTCATAATATCATATGCTAATTTCATTGAGTCATATTCCTTTTTCATTTCTTGACAAGCAATTTCCTTTTGTTCACATTCATTTGTCATTTTCAAACCATTTTCTTTTAAAACTTCATTTTCTTTCTCTAATTTGTTACATTTTTCTGAAAAATTTTCATCATTTTCTTTAAAAACTTTTTCTTTTTCTAGCATTTCTTTGCATTTTTCTTTAAAAATATTTTCAATTTTTGTGAATTCAAGATTTCTTGTTCTAAATTGCTCATCTTTTTCAATACAAGCTCTGCACTGTTCCATGCATTTCTTGCATTGTTCAACAGTTTTCAAGTTTTCAGAAACAGAATTTACCTCAGTGATTGGCACTTCGGTGTTTTCAACAATCTCTGTCTGCTTCAGATCAGCATCATCTTGCTTCTTTTCAACACTAAATTCATCACCAACTTCCAAAATCTCATTCTTTTCTTCTTTTTCTTCTTTCTTCACCTCTTCTTCAATCTGCTGTTCTTCAATAACAGCTTTCTTATCCTCTTCATTTACAGCAACTTCTTCACTGATTTCCTTCACAGCTTCATCTTCAACAGTTTCTGCTTTAACCTCTTCAGCAACTTTCTTTAGATTGTTCACCATTTCTTCAACATTCTTCTTCATTCTCTCTTCATCCCTTTTTCTCAGACACGATAACATAGCATATCTGATATCCTTTTCATATTGCTTAGCATATTTATCATCTTTCAATACTCTTCTATAGTATTCAGCTCTTAACGGGACAGCAAGAAGAACATCATCGAAGATTATGTCTTTCCTGGGAACAACCGGTTCTCCTTCTCTGTTATAGTAACATTCTCTCTTTTTATCCCATCGTTTGCTACCAACAGCCATCTCATACTCCTCTTGCATATCATCCATTCTATTTAAAACTACGTTTCTTTCTCTGTAGGTCTTCTCACTTAAGATCTCTTCCCGAGTTTTCTCTTTGATCTCAACTTTTTCTTCACTTACTTCAGCAATGTCTTTGTCTTTGTTTTCATCTTGAATCTCAGCAACAAGAGCATAATGTTTACTTAATTCTTCCTGTTTGGCTTTAGCTTTGAACTTTTCATCAACAATGTCATCTATTGAAAGAACCTCACTCCAATCATATCCTTCATCTTCGTGAATTACAAAACAAGCTCTTGATCTAGGTTTATCTTCAATCAACTTTGGTTCTTCTCTGCTACGATGGTAAATCGCCTTTCGATAATAATCATCGTTGAAAGGACGTTCACTTCCTTCACCAACTTCAGAATTTCTGCATTCTCTTTTGAAATGACCCTTTTGCTTGCATTTGAAGCAGGTCACTTTGGATTTGTCGAATCCAAGCTTTGTTGACGCACCTCCAAGAGATTGTTTCCCGGTAATCTCCATATACCTCTGAGCTCTTCGAATACAACTAGCTAAACACCAACGGATGTCAATGAGCTCCATCTCTTCAGGATCAATCTGGTCATAGTCTTCTTTGGTCAATTCAGAATTTCCAATTTTGCCAGCTACTAGACCTTCATATGACTCCAGAACAGATGCAAGAAAACTCATTTGCTGCTTCGCTGCATTGATGCTCATTGCAGGAGAATTCTTCAGTTTAAGAGCAATGTTGCACAGAATTTCTTCAGAATCATCAGAATTTGTCTTTGAAGATGAAGATGAATGATATCCAGAATGATGACTTGTTGATGTTGTTTGTGGTTCTTTCATCTTTTCACCACTGAATGCTGTTTTTGGTGAACCAACGCCTTTGTCAGAAAGCACACTGCTTTTGTAGTACAAGCCAACGTTCTGTTGATGTGAAGAATCAGTCATCTTGTTTTGCTTTTGTAGCTCCAGATCATGACTTTCAATCTTTTCAAACAAAGCATCAAGAGTAATATTATCATACACATCATCATTTTTCAAAATAAAAACAAACGTTTGCCACTGATCAGCTCGTGGTAACGCTTCAATCACTTTATCTATAAGTTCCTCTATTGTTTTCTCAATTTTAAAACGTTCAAGTTCGATTTTAAGATGACAGAATCTCTCAATCATTTGCCTCACCGACTCTCCTTTTATGTTATCAAAAAGATCAAATTCTTTCTTTAATAAAGCGATTTTGTTCTTTTTAATCTGTTTTCCCCCCTCAGCTTTAAGTCGTAAAGCTTCCCAGACAGACTTAGATGTTCCATCATGAGTTAGTAAAGCAAAAATATCATTTCTGATTGCTGACTGGATCAACGCAATCATTCTCTGTTCAGCTCCGTATTCAGCTTTATCTTCTCTGGTAAACTTCTTGAATACAAGATCTTCGCCTTTATCGTCTTTTGGTTTTTCATACCCATACTCCAAGCAAAACCAACTTTCATGAGCATACGCCTTTGCCCAGTTGAGAAAGCGTTCTTTCCACCAGGTATAATCTTCAATGCTATCAAGAGCTGGTGGCTTTGAATGAGTTCCATAGAAATTATCATGCTTGATATTTTCATTTAGTGCCTTCGTGATAGTTTTTGGTGTAAGATTTGTAGTCTCAGACGATTCGGTTGCGAACGCGTTGTAAAACGTGTTGAAGAATTCCTCAGCCATTATGAAAACCTGACAGTAGACAAACAAACAAACACAATCAGTACAATCAACTATCAAATAAACTGAAAATGACTGACACTTGATCTTCGTGAAATGATCCGATGCAAAATTACACTTTTCAATCAAACTAAGAAACTCAAGCGAAATTTCAAGTTGAATCAGAATAAAACTTCAAGTGAAATCTGCTAACAAACTGTTGAAGCGAAATCAGCTAACAGAATAGATTCAAGCGAAATCACTATTTCAAGCGAAATCCAGCTGAATGTTACGGATTCGGACACAAAAACTCGAAAATCTCCTAAACGACAAGGAATTTGAGTCTGAAACTTTGTAGGATTGTAAATCAACTATTTTCGCACGATATACTAGAAAATCATCCAATTCGGACCGTTAAATCTCGTTCAATTTGTCAAAAATCCATCAAAAACGTGAAAAGAAAGAATAGATGAAGAAGAAAAATTGCGATTCAGATCTGAAAACGTTGTAATCTAATACGAAACTTGTTGTTTGAACAACGCAATCGAGCTCCTGCTCTGATACCACTTGTTGGATCGTTGTTTGACCCTATTGAGTCGATCAGAAGAGTTTAAGTCCAGTTCAAAGGCGGAATCAGAGAACTAGACACACACACAGCTTGTTAATCTTTAATCTGTCTCTTATATTGCTTTAACACTGATTACAACCTTGACAGAAATCCAGCAGCACTTCGTTACACTTTCGGAAGTCGCGTACTGACTGAACTAACAAGTGCCCTATATATAGGAGTTAAGATTTCGCTTGAAGGTGACCTGATCTGGTTCAAGCGAAATCTAATGTGTATGATTTCGCTTGAACTTGTCACAGGACCACTTGAAGCGAAATCTTCACTTAATCTCCAATTTACAATATCTCGAACCTCGTGCACTAGATATCCTATTCTATCTCATGAAACAAGACGAAGTCAATAGACGTAGTGCACTAACAGAGGGCCTCTTTCGGGGGTAATTGATCTATAGAGCGACAACGTACAGCTAGGTCAGCATGTATCTAGATGCAGCAGAAGCTGACGTTGCCTAGCACCTCCAGGTCTTTGCTCACGCAAAACAGAGGAGATACACGAGTTGGTCAGAAAATATTTTAGAACTAGAACAAAATTGTGTGTATCGGGACGTCACACACGCATTCAAATAGTCATGTCCTAATTCCAAGTTACGTTCTTTCCTGAGGCCATAATATAATTTAATGTTCTTCACGGAACCAGTCAAAGAATCTAGCCATCATGATAAAGCCTACCAACATATCGCTCTAGACTCAGAGCATTTCATTATTGGTCTTACATGAGTCAGACTTAATCCACATAATGAATTTATTTCATTTCCATTTATGCAACAAAATATTATTATTTTTTTGATTTTTTTTGTTTTTTGAATGTTTTTGTATTTTCTCTATTTACAGATATCTGGATATCCCCCTAAATTTGTGCGTAAATGTTATGCACAAATTTGCCTAACAACGAAAACCTATGTAGAAAGAGAAATACGAAGGAAAATAAAAATATTTTTTTTTATTTTTGCCTAACCGTTCCATCAAAAGATTCAAGACTAATTAATATTGAAATTAGAATACAAAATTCAAATTTGTACCTTTTCGCTGATCTTGTCTTACCTCTCTTATCTCCTTCAAATGAAACATATCAACTGTAAAGAATTAAAACTTTTTGCAACAGTGAAATGTTACCCGTTATGTATCTGGAACATCTGCTATCAACATCCAAGGATTGTCAACAGCTCCTCCTTGGTTGTCCCTGAAAAGTAAGGAGATTAGTAAGACATTGGTACCCAGGCCATTGTAGTCCTGGGTATTCCTGAAGCATCAACATATGACACTTCTCGAAAGCACATGCCCCCTTTTGATTCAGGGATTGGTGATGTCGTTGCATTATGTTTTGCCTTCCAAACTTGTTTAGGCTTTTCTAATTTCTTAGGTGCCTTGGGCAAAGAAGTTTGCTTTTCAACCTTTTTGTTTTTCAAAACTTGTTTAGGTTTCAAAGCTTGTTTTCTTTTTGCTTTTGTAGCATTCCAATCCCCATCAGATGGTTTAACCTAGGGATGCTTATTCATCATTTCCTTAGGCTTTTTAACCTTCATTGGCTTAGAATAAGATCTATCCCTAGGTGTAACCTTATGATGTTGTGTATAGTATGGCACATAGGGATGATGTGTACAATTTCTTGCAATGTGACCGGGTATGCTGCAGTTGTAGCATGTTTGCGTTTTCACGTAAGGAGAATATCCCGATCCATTTGATCCAACTGATGCTGAGTATGAGTTATAACACTTGTTGAATGATTTGTTTGCAGTCTGTTCAACCTTCTTCCTTGCTTCATATGTCTCTGTTTATAACAGTTAGCACATTCATTGGATTTAGCATTTTCATTTCTAACTGTTGGCTTTGGAGGCACATATTTGTTTGAAGGGCCTCTCAAAGTTGGCTCAGAAACAGCCTTTCTCACATATGGAGAAGCATCAGCAGATAAATTCGATTTCTTAGAACAAACATCGTCAGCCTTTTGGCAAACAATATCATCCCCCTCAACCCAATCCTCAATTATTACCTCATCTGCACATGAAGTAGAAGCATCAGTAACGTTCATTTTTTCACAAACGGTGTCAGGCGATGCCGTAGTAGTGCTTGTAGTTTCGAGTGACACCGTTGGTTCAGAAGTTCCAGAATCATTATCATTCGAAAGTGCAGCAGGAGCTTTTGTAGTCGTTTTACCATTAGACTCAACAGAAGCTCCTGAAGTCGATTCTGATTCTTTGTTGGTCAAATCTGATTCAACTGTTTTAGATGATTTGTTGGTGGATTCTACTTAATTAACTGACTCTGAATTTTCATAGTCAGCCTTTTCTGAGGAATCACATGTCGAATCAGATGAAACAGATGATTCAGTAAGTTCATTAGACTCGATTTTAGTCTGAGGTGATTCAGCTTCTTCAGGTGATCCATCGTTGACCTCGACCGATTCAACCATTTCTGATTTCTCACAAGTGGTTGTCTCAGAGGCGTCACAAGTTGAATCACATGAGGAGGCTGAGTCACTATGTTTGCCATTTCTAAACTCTTTCATAAAAATAGCCAACCCTTCTATCATGGGAAACTCAATATTATCTAACTTCACTTTAGACTATTTTACTTCAGGCTCTTGTGTTTGAGATTGCACCTCATGTCACACCCCGGCCGCGTTATGTGACAATTCGAGTTTCCGACTTTCACTTTCGCATTAAGTGCACGTTGACTTTGACTGTGTAGTTGTTTGACTTGTTTAACTTGTAACTGTACACGTTGTACTTTTTTTTTATGAACGCATTGTGGTTGCATGATTTTTGTGTTTAGCTGTATAAAATGAAGCCTGTTGAAAACTTAAACTGTTAAAACATAAGAGGACTCGACGAAACAGACAGGACTCGACGAAACAGACAGGACCCGACGAAACAGACTGTTTCGCCATAAGCATCTCGACGAAACAGAAGTCTGTTTCGCCAAGCCCAGTTACGCGAAGCCCAGTAAGGGCCCAGAACACTGTTTCGTGTATATTTAGGGGAAACGAGTTCAGTTTCACACGTTTTAACAAATTAGAAACCCTAAAACTCTCCCAAGTGTGACGGCAACTGTGTGTTTCCCCAAGCCCTCTCTATAGCGATCAAACCATCATTCCGAACATCTCGGTTAGTGTGTATTATAAAGAATCGATTACTTATTATTGATTTAAAAGTCTGTTGTTGAATGCTTTTAAATTGCGACCCATGTGTTTTGGCAGATTATGTTATTCATGAATCATGTGCTACTTGTTTGTATATAAGTTGTTGTTTTGTAAAATAAAGAACACCACATGGCTTGTTAGTTGTGAATGGATAAGATATTGGAGGGTAACATGGGTTGTTTATTAAAATCAAGATTGGTGGACAAATCGGTGGTCAAAGGGGTGGGGATATGTGAACCGCCTATTTTGTAATAATGTTGATGTTTGTTTGTGTTGATAATGCTTAATAAAAGGTCCAATCGGTTTATGTTATTGGAGGTCCAATGAGGATTGGAGGTGATTGCTAGTTGTCGGCCATTAAGGCCTTTAGTTTTTTAGGCATTGTTATATTTACTGAAACTGTTATGTATTTCGACGAATCTAAGGCACCGGCGAAACAAGTTTTTATGACGAAACCGACATGGCGAAACACATTGTGTTTCGCCGAGACTAGTCATGACGAAACAAGAGTGTTTCGTCAAAGGGTATTACGGCGAAACAGGGGTGTTTCGCCGACTGGGTAAACTGATTATGTAATTTGTTTCTGTTAAGTC
This sequence comes from Helianthus tuberosus, assembly GCA_030545235.1. Lineage (NCBI taxonomy): Eukaryota > Viridiplantae > Streptophyta > Magnoliopsida > Asterales > Asteraceae > Helianthus > Helianthus tuberosus. The sequence continues at coordinate 5,130 of JARYGA010028434.1, read as the reverse complement.
TTAACTGAGTTAACTAACTGCTGTTAGATGCTACGCCTGATCATGAATACGTGCAATGCGCTACTTGGTGATTTTTGATGTGATATCCACTATAATTATGTTACGTGCAAACAACTTGAATGCAAACTGATTATGTATTCGTGCATACCTTAGGACGTGATTGATTAACTGTGAGCACATACTTAGCATACCGAGCAAACAAGGTGAGTTCACACCCTTACTAAGGCATGGGATTCCCAGGGTTTGGGGAATGGGATGGAAGGAATAAGGTTAAATAGATTCGTACATACACTGATACTAGACTACCATACCATTGTCCTCGGTTGTGAAGGATACTCACGTAAAACCTACGTGAACTTATACTCAATACTATCCTCGGTTGTGAAGGATACTCACGTAAAACCTACGTGAACTTATACTCAATACTATCCTCGGTTGTGAAGGATACTCACGTAAAACCTACGTGAACTTATACTCAATACTGTCCTCGGTTGTGAAGGACACTTACGTAAAGCCTACGTAACACTAGCACGTATTACTGTTCTCGGTTGTGAAGAACTCATATGGTTACAAATAGTCTAGTAGTTATACAACACGGGAAGCCCCCACCAATAGAACTTACTACCGGCCCAGTAGAGCCACATGTTACAAACAAACTTACTATTACGCATTACTTTCTGTGAACTCGCTCAACTAGTTGTTGACTCTCTGTTACATGCCTTGCAGGACCATAGGTACTATTGGAGCTTGCACGGGAGGCACAGTCGTTGTGGACATGGATCGTGAACGTGTTGTTAAACTTAAATGACATTTTGTACTTAAACTTATGTTGGGTTTTACATTAAATGCTTCCGCTACACACTTGTTTATATTTGGTTTTGGAAACACTGATCGTATTGATGAATGACTTTCACTATATACTTATGTTCAATATGATTGGTGGCTTGATCCTGGTCATGTCACGCCTCTAAGCGGTAGTACTCCGCGTGTGGATTTTGGGGGTGTGACAGATTGGTATCAGAGCCATTGGTTATAGAGAACTCGGTTTTAATAAGTGGAAAACGTTTTTATTAAAACCAGACTATAACCAGAACAGTGCTCAAACGATCCACAACGACGCCTCGCTCCACGTGCAAGACCCATCACTCTAGGTAATATGGTACATGTCTTATCGCCTACTTGCTAGAATTGCATAGAACTTTGCTCCGGGTATGCTTAGGTTAACTTAACACTATTGCATGAGAACACTTGTGTGATTATTCCCTTTTGTTATCGCACTACTCGCGAACCCCTCTCACTTATGTCATATTTACTATGAAGATCATGTCTGGACGTATCAACATGACGCAAGCCCAATTGACGGCTCTCATTAACGAACGAATTGCTGAGGCACTTACAGCCGCACAAGCAGGAGGTATACCCTGCAGTTGTAACTCACACTAGGATCTTTAGATCCTACACTCCTAAACCAACTCTTGTGTTTTAATCTTGTACTGGATTCTTATATACAACAGGTCAGCACGTTCAGCCACCTGTTTGTACCTTCAAAACTTTCATGGACTGTCGTCCTACTACTTTTAGTGGCACGGAAGGAGCGGTTGGACTCCTCCATTGGTTTGAAAAGCTCGAGTCCGTATTTGAAATGTGCGAATGCCCTGAGGCTCGCAGGGTGAAGTACGCCACTGGTACTCTAGAAGGCATTGCGCTGACTTGGTGGAATGCGCAAGTTCAGATGTTAGGGTTGGCTGTTGCTAACGCCACACCCTGGAATGATTTCAAGGAGTTAATAAAAGAGGAATACTGTAGCCGTGATGACATTCATAAGCTGGAGGTAGAGTTTTACCACTTGAAAATGACGGGGTCAGAAATTGAAGCGTACACCAGAAGATCGAATGAGTTGGCTATTCTGTGTCCTACTATGGTGGACCCTCCCATTAAGCGTATCGAACTGTATCTCAATGGACTGGTGCCGGAAATTCAAAGTCACGTAACCTCAGCGAATCTTGGCACTATTCAACAGATCGTCAAGCTAGCTCATCGCCTCACCGATCAGGCGGTGGAACAGAACAGGCTGCCTAAACGTATCAGCACTACTACTGCTACTGTTTCAGCAACTACTCCTGCTACCCTCAGTGTAAACAAGAGAAAATGGGAGGGGGATTCCAGCAAAGGTTCAGCTTTGGTACAATCTCAAGTTCAGCAGCGAAAGACTGACGACTATCAGAGCCCAAGTCAGCAATCTTCGGGCAGTCACAGGCAGGGTGGTTATCGAGGAAACCTCCCAAGGTGTAACAACTGTAACAGGCATCACAGTGGCCAATGCAACAAGGGTCGTTGCCGGAGGTGCCTCAGGATGGGCCATGAGGCCAAGGATTGTAGGAGCCCACGGCCTGTAACTCAGAATCAACAGCAGCAGCAAACGCAGCAGAACCAACAACAGGGTAACAAAGGATGTTTTCATTGTGGTGCTGAAGGCCACTTCAAAAGACACTGCCCTCAGTTAAACCGAAACCAGAACAACAACAATAATCAGGGCACTGGGAACAACAATGGGGGAAACAACAACAATGGTGCAAAGGGTCGTTTATTTGTGATTGGTCAGAGTGACGCAAGGAACGATCCTAATGTGGTTACGGGTAAGTTTCTTCTCGACGACTTTTATGTTACCGTATTATTTGATTCGGGTGCGGATACCAGTTATATGTCTCTGAACGCTAGTCAAATGCTTAAACGCGCACCAACACTTTTGAACACCAAACATGTCGTAGAGTTAGCTAATGGTAAAAGTCTAGAAGCCACACACATAGTTCAGGGTTGTAATCTTATCCTCGCTGGTCAGACTTTCTCTATCGATCTCATTCCTATAACTCTGAGTAGTTTCGACATTGTCATCGGTATGGATTGGTTATCCCAACAGCAAGCAGAGATCCTATGCAAGGAGAAGATCATTCGTATTCCTCGTTCTGGCAAGGAACCTCTCGAAGTTCAAGGCGACAAGAGTGGTGTCGTGAGTGGCATCATCTCCTTATTGAAGGCACAGAAGTGTTTACGAAAGGGCCACATAGCTATTCTAGCACTCGTTACTGATACATCGACGACAGAGAAAAAGATTGGGGATATTCCTGTAGTACGCGACTTTCCTCAATTGTTTCCTGAAGAGTTACCTGGATTACCGCCTCATCGTCAGGTCGAATTTCAGATCGAGCTAGCTCCAGGAGCAGCACCTATAGCTCGAGCGCCTTATCGCTTAGCTCCAACTGAACTGGAAGAACTGTCTAAGCAATTGCAAGAACTTTTGGAAAAGGGTTTCATACGTCCTAGCTCTTCGCCCTGGGGAGCTCCAGTATTATTCGTAAAGAAGAAAGACGGTACTTTTCGTATGTGCATAGATTACCGCGAACTGAACAAGGTGACGGTGAAGAATCGTTATCCACTTCCACGCATCGACGACTTATTCGACCAATTGCAAGGGTCGAGCTATTACTCAAAGATTGACCTGAGGTCAGGTTACCATCAACTGAGAGTCCGGGATGAGGACGTCTCCAAAACAGCATTCAGAACTCGCTACGGCCATTACGAGTTTTTGGTCATGCCATTCGGGCTAACGAACGCGCCTGCGGTTTTCATGGATCTTATGAACAGGGTGTGCAAATCTTATCTTGACAAGTTTGTTATTGTTTTCATTGATGACATCCTGATCTATTCGAAGAATCGGGAGGAACACGAGCAGCATTTACGACTTATTCTGGAACTCCTTCGAACGGAACAACTGTACGCTAAGTTTTCAAAATGCGACTTCTGGCTTCGTGAAGTCCACTTTCTTGGCCACGTGGTAAACAAGGATGGGATTCATGTTGATCCATCCAAGATAGATTCGATCAAGAACTGGCCTGCACCTAGCACACCGACAGAAATACGCCAATTCTTAGGTTTGGCGGGTTATTACAGACGGTTCATCAAAGACTTCTCAAAGATTGCACAGCCACTCACATTATTGACACAGAAAGGTATTGCTTACCGTTGGAGTGATACACAGGATACAGCGTTTCAGCACTTAAAGGATAGACTTTGTAGCGCACCTATCCTCTCATTGCCAGAGGGCACGGACGATTTTGTAGTCTACTGCGACGCATCCATCCAAGGTCTTGGATGTGTGTTGATGCAACGGGATAAAGTTATTGCTTATGCTTCGCGCCAACTTAAGATTCACGAACGGAATTACACTACGCACGATTTAGAGCTGGGAGCTGTTGTTTTTGCGCTCAAGATATGGCGACATTATCTGTATGGAACCAAGTGCACCATCTACACCGATCACAGGAGCCTCGAATATATTTTCAAGCAGAAAGATTTGAACATGCGACAACGTAGATGGGTTGAACTACTGAACGATTACGAATGTGCTATAAAATACCATCCGGGCAAAGCCAATGTGGTGGCCGACGCCCTCAGTCGAAAGGATACTATACCTAGGCGTGTACGAGCGTTGCAACTCACTATTCAGTCTAGTCTTCCTTCACAGATACGAGATGCTCAGGTAGAAGCATTGAAACCGGAAAACGTCAGGGCTGAAGCCCTACGCGGCTCAAGACAACGGTTAGAACGAAGGGCAGACGGCGCCTATTATGTAACCGGACGCATCTGGGTCCCACTCTATGGTAATTTACGCGAGCTTGTAATGGATGAAGCTCATAAGTCTCGCTACTCAGTACATCCTGGTTCAGATAAGATGTACCACGACCTCAGAACTACATACTGGTGGCCTAGCATGAAGGCCCACATAGCGACTTACGTTAGAAAGTGTTTGACCTGTGCGAGAGTCAAAGCAGAATATCAGAAACCATCAGGCCCACTCCAGCAACCTGAGATACCACAATGGAAATGGGAGCAAATTTCCATGGATTTTGTTACTGGCTTACCTAGATCTCAGCGCGGAAATGATACTATTTGGGTGATCGTGGATCGACTCACAAAGTCTGCTCACTTCTTGGCTATCAAGGAAACGGATAAGTTCTCCACTCTAGCAGACGTCTACCTTAAAGAAGTTGTCTCGAGGCACGGGGTGCCCACATCTATTATCTCTGATCGTGATGCACGTTTTATTTCAGAACTGTGGCAAGCAATGCACAA
>JARYGA010028433.1:0-37030 GCA_030545235.1 Helianthus tuberosus | reverse complement strand
ATGGAAGCCCTCCACCACTTGATCTAGAAATCATTGGCAAATAAATTACTTAATGGATGATCAAGATTACTTCCTAACCTTCCTATACAAATAAATTCCTAATATATCCTGACCTTAGTTTATATAGCTACATAATGAGTTTTCATCTTTTACAAACTACACATGTGTAAATACAAAATGGAAATATATGTAAATTTACTATATACGTGTGTACAACTATTAATTTGCTTATATGTATAATAACATTTGAAATTCAAATGGGTATCCTTATGATTAGGATCAAATACAAAATACAACATAAAAAGGGTAAGAATGATTCTAGTCCATTGATTTTAGAGGGTTGAGATTAGTTTTAGCGAAAAGAAAATAATGAAAAGGTATAAAGAGAATCCTACATTTATTGACTTTCTCTCTCCACATGCAAGACACATATAATTTCCCCTCATCAATATAAAAATCCATAATTTTTCATACGACACTTGTTTTTTTTTAATTCACCGTAATAACGAACGTTTTTGTATCTTTAATATGAGAATGATATTACTATATAAAAATAAAAGAATAAATTATAAAAATCGTCCTTTATGTTGACCCTAGATTACAAAATGTGTACTTTATCTTCAAAAAGTACAAAAAACGTACTCGATGTTTGCAAACCCTTACATTATATGTCCTTAAGCCCTAACTCAGTTACTTTTAATGGTTAAATATGACCAACTGGACCCATATGAGGACAAATTAGCCTTTTAACCTAATTTAAAGAAATTTAATAAATAATTTTATTATTTAAAAACAAATAAAACCCATCCAACTCACCCAACCCTTTCTCTCTCTAAAAAGACACTCTGCCTTCTCTCTCTCTCTCCTAACCATCACCTACAACCACCACCACCCACCCACCACCACTACAGCCACCAAGAAACAACCATCACCACCCAGCCACCACCGTATTGGTGATTTAGATGCACACTCATCGTCAGACTCACAGCTGAAGACGTCGTCGTCTGTCCGTACTACGACGGCGAATTCATCGAAGCCGTCAATTCTCCCGCCTTTCCGCTATCAGAATCTCGCCGCTGTACCTCCACTTTCTCTGGCAACAATCGGTCAGATCCGAGGCTCCGCCGTCGTAACAGAGGTGATAGATCTCCATTCAATCCAGTAACTGTCTGGTCTCCAACCGTTGCCGCCGTGGAATCGATGCGATGGTTGAGATCTCGGATATCCACGTCAACAATGAGTTGCACTGTGTTGTATATAAAGAAAGTTTGTTATTGGAGTTGAAGCATGTGAGATGCCGTTAGATTATGAATTATTGACAGATGTAACTAACTTGAACAATAGAGAACAAAATTATGATGAATTATCATCCGTTGGACTAACAATTTGGAGATTACCTGGAGGCGGATTCGCAGTAGGAGGTTTTCGAAGAGGGGGAAGCCAAGTAGGTGAGAAATAGCGAGGAGATAGATTTGAAGTTAGCGAAAGAGAGAGAAAAAGAATGAGAGTTGAGAGAGATAATGGATCTGTTATTCTTTTTAATTTTTTATTAGTTAAAATGGGAAAATGTCTAATTTACACTCAAATGGGCTCCACTTGGTCATATTATTAAACATTAAAATTAACAGTGTTAGAGCTAAAGGACATAACATGTAAGGGTTTACAAACACAGGGGTACGTTTTTTGTACTTTTTAAAGATAAATGACATACTTTGTAATATAGTGTCAATATAAAGGACAATTTTTGTAATTTACTCAAAATCAAATAAAAAATTTAACTTTTACTAGGTTTTCTTTGTATTGCATTAAAGGTTCTGGTCTTTGTGTTTCTTTCAACTGGGTTTTGGTCCTTACGTTTTTACTAAGATTTATGTATATTGTGTTATTATCAAAACTTATAACATGGTGTTAATTTGGGTTCTGTCCATGACATTTTTATCGGAACCCATAACACAATGTATAACACAATGTATGACACAATGAAGATGATGTTATATTTATGTTTTTCTATACATTGTGTTATAGGTTCTTATAATCAAGTTTTGCGTGTTTGTTTTTATGTACATGTTGGTGTCATTTCAAGTTGATTTACGTTTGGGTGTAATTTTCCCACGGAAGTGAGTAGGGTTAAATACAATATTTTTCTTATGCTTATTATTATGTATGTTTTTTATTGGTCTACATTTTGACATTTTTTTTTTTTTTCTGAAAATGAGTTGAGTCAACTACAATATGTTTTCGTGCTTATTTTTATTGACGTTTTCAGTGGCTCTATGTTTTGACGTAAAAGATTTTCAGAACACTGCGGCAACGCGTAGGGCAATTTAGTAGTTATATTTCTATAAAACAATTGATATATCGATCAACAATACAAGATATCAACCGTAGGATAAGATTATAATATTAGTAAATATAATTAACTGTGTTACATATTTTTATAAGATTATATATTATTATTATTATTTTATTATTATTATTATTATTATTATTATTATTATTATTATTATTATTATTATTATTATAGATTTATTAACCGTGTGGTATATACTATATACAAATTTATGACCTACATGATACTCACCCGTGTATACACGGGTTTGTAATACTTGTAACTTAAAATAATATTCAATATAAATTTTGATATTTTTCAATATTCAATGGGTGTTATAAAGTTTTTTTTTTTTTTTAACGTTCAACAAATCAACCCCGAGCACTCTCGGGGCACCCACTGAACAAACGGTCTACTACGAGAGTAACCCGAGTGGTCCACCACCAATTCCGGGGAAAACCCGGTAACGCGTCCGTAGGCACGACGATAAATTATCGGTAAAACCCGTTTGGCACAAGGATCGAACTCAGGTTTCCCTGGGTCTCCTATCACTACCCACCAGTACCTCACTCCTTTTTTGCACCAAATGGAATTGAACTTGAGTATTCAAGGAAGAACTCAAGTCCTCCTACCACTTGAGCTAGAGTTCATTAGCAATGGGTGTTATAAAGTGGTTTGTAAGCTAGTTATTTAAATAAAGTTGGCGTTTAAATGGGATAATACCCGACAACAACCTTCTTTAATTATACGTTTTCTTATTGATGATGGTCGTAACGATGTGAAGTGTAATAAAAATATATTTTTTCTATCATTGGTTAAAAAAACAACTTGCGTGAAAAATGGTATAGTTTGAAGTAAAACATGTGACGTTTTTTTCTCCCGATATAGTAAGTCTTTATCTCCAAAGTGACGCCCCCCGCAATATTATCACCATAATAGATTATATTAATACAGCAATATATTAATATTTGTTGGAAATTTTAGTAAATATGAGTTTTTCACTAAATATTCTGGACATCAATAATATTTATATATGTGTTGTATAAATAATTATTTATGGTTTGTGTTCAAACTATGTCTAAATAGAGCTGAGATGAATGAGATATCGAAGCTTGAAGTTGTATGGTTGGAAAAACAAAAATGAGAAAAATGGATTGAGATTTGTCATCTTGTCCCACATAGGTGGAATGACAAAACTTAAAGTGGTATATAAGGAGGAGCACTCCTTGAAAGCAAACACTAGTGGGGACCCAAAAGGGTGCATCGCACCCGCACATATGTGCGCGTGACGTGGGCTATAAGCCCAATGTGGCGCACTTTGAACTTCGCACACCGCCTTTGTATTTTTGCCCATGAGCGTATGGTCAGATACATTGCGGGTCCGCTTATGGCGCACCCTTGGGTGGCGTAGGCGGATGCCATGGCATGGCACATGTTGATGCGGAGCGAGCTCCTTAGGCGCATGGTGCACGTCATTGGCTATGGCGAAGAATGCAAGTGGAGCACGAGTTTGGATGGCGCATGACCAGGTGGCGTCCTGGTATGCGTAGTGCGCGACTCCATATGGCGTGGCATGAGATCCTTAAAGCGTGGCGCGCGGACTGGTTGATCAGTTCTAGCGCGCTCAGGTTGTAAGATTAAATATTTATTTATTTATATTTAATCTAGTAGCCATCATTATCATTTATATAATATAGATCAAAATATATTAATAACCTATTAATAATTAGTTGGTAATTGTTGATGGACCATATTACCCTTATTAACTAATTAGGTTTCCTCTTGGGTGTATATATAAGGAGATTATTAGAGAGGTAAAAGGTTAGACACATAACCGAACAACATAACATCACAATTTTCGTCCCTCTCATTCCCTAACCGAAATCAACCCTACTTTCGGTTTCATCACCATCATCACTTTACACCCTAAGGAGGAACCAGATCAAACTGACAACTATGTCAAACTCCGTGGCTGCGTCTCTGACTGGATTCTCTACTGATGTAATCAAAGGTATGTTATACATGTTTTCCATTATGTTTAAACAGAACTGATCAACATGTGGTTTGCTATTAAATACTTGGTTTTGTTTATACTTAATTAATTAATAAGGATCAAATAATGTTTTACAAAACCAAACTAGCTTAACTTGAATGAGCTTCTGATGTATCATTTCTGGCCAAAGCTGATTTAATACATCTATTTATTGTTCAAGTATTATAAGAAGCTATGTTGAGTATGCATTACACACGTGAAATGTCTTAATTCTGGCCAAAGCTGATTTAATTCATTTATGTTTAGCATGCTTGACAAGTGCATAACTAAAGTGATTGTCTCATTTCTGGCCAAAGCTGATTTGTCACGATTACCTTGCACACATACTTAAATGATTACACTTCTGACCAAAGCTGATTTGTCTTTGTTTAAGTAGAATTTTACTAAGTCTATTATTTTGATGTTAGTAATAGACATATCACAATCTCTTCACATAATGATCCTTATATTAATGATCCTTAATTAATTTTATGATCATTTCGTCTGTCTTATTCTTAATACCCATAATTTTACTCACTATATTTTTCTTCTACACATATCTCATCCACTCTAATTCCTAAACCTAAAATGTTTGCTTTAATTAAAGTTTCTCTTAGAATTAGCTCTTAAATTAAATCCTTGATTATTTCTTAAAGACACGATAATCCTATTGCTCTCTTCTGATAAAGATTATAAAGAAGAAAATTAGAGCATGATGATTAGGACAAATCGAACATGATGTCTCTTATGATAATCAAGAACTCTCTAACATAATGCTATCACTAAAGTTATTTCAGATTAAGTCTTTCCTAAGGCTAATCTCTTATATATGGGATAATCACTAGAACTCCTAAGATGCATGCCTTCATTTGAAATTCTAAACTATAGAGTTAAGTGGTATATGTGAATACATTATAATGTACAAACCATGACCCATAAAGTTAAGGGCTTACACGTGGAAATAAGTACATTTTTTCCAGTACATTACATACTAAGATTTTCACTTGTACATTTTGATGCCTTATAAATCAACTATAACACTCAAAAATACCAAAGTATAATGAGTGTGTTGATAAGCAACATATGTACAAAGAAATAAATGTTTGATGCTAGAGAATAAGTTGTTACTCACCTTACAACCACTTAAAACCTTAAAAGATGATTGTTCTAAGGTCCATAGACAAATTACAACGGTTAATTCTACCTCTAAGGTTCTTCAAGGGAAAATCTCACTGCATCATTATGTCATTAGACTAGAAATAAGCAACGAGACTATCCATTATTCTAAAGAACAGTTGGATGAATTAATTAGATAGTCACTTATTAAAGATATTTAAGTCTACTAATTATAATATTCCTATTAATACATGATTAGTTGACTGTAGTTTTTTAAATGTTTCCTTACCAGAAGTTAACAAATAACTAACATGATAGTTAGTGACAAAATTAAATGTTAAGGCTATAAGAACAATAATAAGCAGTCTTCTAACAACGTTTTTTCGATACCGTCCATATATTCTGAGTATTAATCAGAATATAGTATCATAATTAAACAATGTTATGGAGGTTGTGAAGTTTGCATAGTCGACATAAAGCCACACTTATCTTAAACTCTCATCTTATTTGTTCTAGATATCTGGATTGAAACATTACTAAGATAAAACTAGATGACACCTTACACTTTCACAACTTTTGTCATCATGTAAATGAGAATTTGACAAAAGGAAAATGAGACCTAAAAATTTCATCTATTATAACCGAAATTCATGAGAAATCATGACATGGTTAATAGGGATGATTATTAAACTAATCTCATTCTAAGTGATTTTAAATCATGACGTTAAAGCCCTAAGTATGACTTTACTTAAGGAATAAGTATGGGTCCATCTTAAGTCATTCACTGACATTAGTGGAACTTATTCCAAATGGAATATTCAGACATAATTCATTTATCATTTAAAAGACTATCAACTTGTATCTAAATTTTGCAGCATATGGCCCATGGTCTTAAAGAAATCTATTCATATATATACTTAATAAGATTTCTATTAGATATGTCCCTGAGTTTTCTTATGACATCTGGACATTAAGGAAATCCAATAAAGTCTAACATATATATAATAGGTTCCCACGTCACGTACCTCATTGAAACTTCTCTTGTAGCATTGCTAGAGATATCAAAGATCAGTGGGAGCATTAAGTGTTTTAAAACAACTTGCAATAGTTGCAAGAGGTGGGGGAGTGAAAATTTTACATTACCTCAATTTGCACCTCTTGTACAAGACACCGCTCCATCACGACACTGTTCCATCAAAACTTGTCTCCTTAAAATATAATGCTACTATTACAAAAGTTTCATTGTTGCTTAATTGTGGGCACACTTAGATTTCTTACCTAAACCAACATAATCCTCAACAAGAGAAACTACAATGACTAATGTCACTAATATGTTTTCTCTATTATATGTTTTCTCTATTAGAATTTGTTTGGTCGTTAAATATTGACCCTAAGCATGCTGAGTTCCTAAAGATTTCTAAGGTCAGTGGGAGTAGTCAAAGTCCTTATAATGACTTGCAAGGAATACAAGAGGCGGGGGGAAGAGTGTCATTAAATTTCACTCCAAATTTAACTCCGATTACACCTCTTGTACACCATACCGCACCAACTCCTACAAACTTAGAATCCTGAAAATGATAGCAACCTAAGCAAGAGCTAATCCATAAAACTGAAACTTCTAACAAACCCAATAATCAACTAAGGATGTCATCTAGGTTTAAAAACCTATTAACTTTGATGATTACATAACCTCCCTAATTGAAGTTGAAATGGATTTTGGAAAAGTTTACTGATCCTATCTCTTCTAATTAAGCCATTAGTGTCAATCAATCTTCTGAATTGAATAAAATAGTTTTCTAGTAAAACTGATTTTATGTGTTCGCATAACGTTTGGGATTTGATTGAATTACTTAAGAGTGTTCATAACTAAACCAAATCCTAATATATAAACGTTAAGACACAAAGAAGCGTGATTGATTGTCAAAGGTTATACTCAGGAAGAGATATATTATTAAAGAATCTTTCTTACATATCTAACAAAAGATTTCTTTTAGGATCATCACTGTTCTAGTAGCTTATAATAGTTTAAAGCTACATTAGATGAACATTAATACAATTTTCCCTAACAACTGGCTGACACATTTACATGTTCATAAAACAACCTGAAAGTTCTAAACTTAAGGTTAAAGAACAGTTTGTCTATAAGCCAATAAAATCCATGTATGGTTTAATGCAAACATTATAATGTGATGAAATCTTAACGCAATTATTTTCATCAACAACCAAGTGGAATAATGTACCTACCTCAAGATGAGTGGGAGCAACTAAGATAAACTTGTCTATATAGATGATATTCTTTTGACAAGTAGATGTTACATAAGTCAAAGCATTGTTAACACAAACTTTGATATAATAGATCTCAGAGATATCTCTTACATAATAGATATCATAACATGTTGAGATAGACCAAATGGAACATTACTTCCGTTCCATAAGTTTAACATTAAATTGGTCCTTACATATGTAACAAACAATACTGCTCTTCTTTAGAGGATAATAGGATAAATGAGATTATTTCTTACGCTTCATTAATTAGAAGCCTTATGTAAGTTCAAGTCTGTACTCGTTTAGATATTACTCACATTGCAACACACTAGATATGTCTAGATTAATGTGAAGCATCTAATAGAGTATTACAATATCTTTAAAAGAAACGAGAGGCTATAATTTAAAGAAGAAGTGAGAACTCAAACCGGTTTATTACTCTAACTTTGTAATATTCAAAGATGACAAAATGTAATTTCGGGTATATCTTTATGTCAGCAGACAAAACCTATCTCATGGAGGGGTCATAATAAACTGATATCAACAACCTAAGTTATAACGACATAATATAGTCACTAAATGTTGTTGGAAATTTATCAGTGGACTCATAAGTTTATTAACTCCATATAATTAATATATTGAAGACTTATTGTGATAAAGTCAGCTACCATGTCTCCTTGAACAGTAACAGTTCGAGAGGTGCTGCATTAAATTTCGATACGCAATTAATTATTCGTTTATGAACGAATTGAGGAAACTAAATCTTTGTATCGAATGCATTCATGATATGCTTAAGGATCCTATAACTAAAGGTCTATTACCCATAAGTCTTATTAAGAGTGCACATAAAAGAGACGGGTTTTTTAATTGATGACCATATACAACTGCATATCGTACTATGAATGAATAACTATTAATTAATTTTCCTCATCAGTTTGAATTTGTATGTCTCTTACATATGTTCTGCCGGTGTAATGACATATAGACAACTATAAATACAAATCAAACGTTAAAGGGCTTACATATTTTGATCATAACTGTTAGGTTTTAAATTAAGGCTATAGTATGACTAATGGGGGTCCTGAGTCGCATAATGATTCAACGATTGTATTTCTCTGCTATAGTACTTGTTTAAGGCTAAAATGAGTATTAACTTCTGATCAGACTTATCTAATACTCATGATAAATGATTATTCGGCTAAGTGGGAGAATGTAAGATTAAATATTTATTTATTTATATTTAATCTAGTAGCCATCATTATCATTTATATAATATAGATCAAAATATATTAATAACCTATTAATAATTAGTTGGTAATTGTTGATGGACCATATTACCCTTATTAACTAATTAGGTTTCATCTTGGGTGTATATATAAGGAGATTATTAGAGAGGTAAAAGGTTAGACACATAACCGAACAACATAACATCACAATTTTCGTCCCTCTCTCTCCCTAACCGAAATCAACCCTACTTTCGGTTTCATCACCATCATCACTTTACACCCTAAGGAGGAACCAGATCAAACTGACAACTATGTCAAACTCCGTGGCTGCGTCTCTGACTGGATTCTCTACTGATGCAATCAAAGGTATGTTATACATGTTTTCCATTATGTTTAAACAGAACTGATCAACACAGGTTTGCAACAGTAATAGAAGAGCTGGTTGGACCTAGTCAAACTAGTTGTCTCAAACCATTTAATGCGTGTCATGATGTATATGACCGTTTTTTACTAACCTCTTAAGTCCATTTAATTAGAGATTAAAGTCATATTCATTATCTTGTTTATCACAAGATTAATGTTATAATTATGACAAGATTAATGTCTATTTTTATTACTAGTTTTAATGAGGTTAAAACTATGGGTGTATATATATAAACTTGGTGGTGCATATTAGAGAGACCAATAAAAAGAGACATTCTCTTTACTCTCGTTTTTCCTTTGAGAGGAGTACTCTCAAATTTACACAACTTCTTCTTTTTCCTAATTTCATAAACACCAAATTATACCCGGTGTAATCTCGGGCGTGAGTGTCATCTCCGGCAGTACAACTACTACTTCGGTTGTTGTATCCTTGAAACAGACCGTCCGAGAGGAGGCGTGAAATTTGTTTTAAGGGCCCCGTGTCTAACACGATCCTCAACCAAAACCGTCAACGATAGTTTGTTCATTCTTACAGCGGAGGATCGTACAAGATGGTGCGGTTGAAGTTCTTCCAAAGACACTGGCTTGAATCAAGAGTGGTACAATGTATTTGTATTTTATTTATTTTTCATATAGTTTTGTAACCGGATTGTACTATCATATTTCCTACGAATAACGAGAGTCTCATTATTTATTTTATTAATATTTTTTAATAAAAAGTGAACCTAGTTCCTACAATCTTAAAACAGACTTTCGTGAAGATTGTTGCTACAATCTTAAATCCCTTCTCTACGAGGATTTAGGTTTATGAAAGTTAAAATTTTTAATGGGATTTTGTTAAAATATTGTAAATATTTTTTGGGAAATATATATGTAGTACAAACGAGTCGGATTAATTTTATGATTGGAGTACAATCTTTAATCCGAATATCGTGTTACAAAAATGAACGTTTTGATTCAAGTTTTGGGGTTTCATGGCTTGTGTTCGTGTTTAGATAAACCGAACCATATACAAAATAAAATGAATTTCAATATGTTTTGAAATACTAAATTTTCTAATGAGCGTATTAGAAAATTTATTTTGTAACCCCTTAGAAAAGTGTTTGTAACGTATAATATCTTTTTAATAAGCTTTTAGTAACCATAGTTGATATATTAATGTTGGTTTTAAAAGTCTTGAAATATATTTATTTTCTAATTAGCATATTAGAAAATAATTATTTTATTAAATAACTTGTTTTAATATCTTCTAACGAGCGTGTTAGAAATGTTGTTGGAAGAATAACAAGATTAGAACTTTTTATCTCTAACGAGCGTGTTAGAATTTTATAGAATGATAAGTTTTAATACAATCTTTGATATCTAATGAGCGTGTTAGATACGAAGATTGTGTAGAACTAACTTGTTAAAAGACGATTAGATTTTCTAACGAGCGTGTTAGAAAATATACGTTTAGATTTTCTAACGAGCATGTTAGAAAATATTATTATTTCAAATAATTACCGACGAGCGTGTCGGAGACAATTATTTTGGATAATAAACCTTGTAACGGTTTCGTCTAAACTATTAAATTTCTAACGAGCGAGTTAGAAACGGATTTTTTCCACATACGTTTAAACGATTTTTATTTGTTTATTTCTAACGAGCGTATTAGAAATAGTTTATATTTTTTTTATAAACTTCGAAACAAATTTTGTAATCAATTATTTCTAACGAGCGTGTTAGAAATGATTTAAAGAGTTTGATAGTTGTTTATTTTCTAACGAGCGTGTTAGATACAATTTAACGACTTTATCAATTGTTTATTTCTAACAAGCGGGTAAGAAAACGTTTATTTTATATAAACCAAAAACGGCTTATGGTAATAAATAATCGTTTAATTTTCTAATGGGCGTATTAGAATTAGTTTATCTTATAATTAACTATTTTAACGATTTGCAATCGTTAATTTCTAACGAGCGGGTTAGAACCGGGTTAACTATGATAAACTATTTAAGATGATTTGTAATCATTTTATATATTTTCTAACGAGCGTGTTATAAAAGATTTGTGTTCATTTCTAACGAGCGTGTTAGAAAACGTTCATTTAAACCAAAAGTGAATAATTGTATTCGTTTTATTTCTAACGAGCACGTTAGAAGCGGTTTACTTTATAAAAACCGAATATTTTGAATGTTTGTTCAACATTTAAATTCTAATTAGCATATTAGAATTGGTTATCATACAAACCACTCTTTTTAACGATTGATAATCGTTATTATCTAACAGCGGTTAGAAATGGTTTGAATATGATAAACCATTTATTAAAACGATGTGTATTCGTTTTATTTGCAAATGAGCGAGTTTGAAATTGTTTTATTAAACTATTATAAGGTTTATTGTCTTGATTTGTAATAAAAACATAAATATATAGTTTAATTTTAAAACACTTGGAAAAACGAGAAATGATTTGAACGAATAAACATGTCTTTGCGAATTACAAGTGATTCGATACTTCCACGAGAAGTATAACGTCTTCAACCATATAATAGTCTCGGATAGACTATTTGGTGAAAAACAACTCGATGTTGTTATAAATATAATAAGTTGCTCAACTACTTGCGAGTAGTTAATTGTAAACAACTTTATATTTTGGACAACTTGTGATTATTCAAGTTTAGAGTTTCAAGACGAAACGAGTTATACGTGTTCCATGGAGGGAGTACCTCAAAACATGACAGAACGATGTAATTGCATTTATTTCGTTCTAAAGTGTTGAAAATAATAACACTTTGGGATTTGATGTTTAAATATCATTGATGTATCCATTATTTTGGACTACTAATAAGTTGTCAAAAGGATACACATTTTGCTACAAAGTGTAAAAACTAATTTACACAGACACAACGAGCGGGTTGTGATCATGACTTATGTAATAAGTCACAAATCAAACATCAAACGTATAACAACTTTTTGAGAAACATGGTGCATGGTTTAAGATGAAATGCACGAAAACGAGATATGTCATCTAATGTTGAGAGCATCAACATGGAAATGCACATGTAAGGTTTCAAAGAATATAACATATGAAAGGAATATATATGTCATTATTGTAAATGATTTTAATAAATTTAGCAAAATTTATTGACGGAAATTTACAATAGTGATGGACTTGTAGATGCTTCTACCACCATCAATGTTGTTTAAACTATGTGGAGGCTTGGTCCTCAATTTGGGAGAGTATCCCAATACATGGTATTAATGAAACAACAACGTAAATGTATATATCACTATAGGCATACGTGAATGCTTTGTTGTTGAGAGTCAATCTAATTGGCTATATCTCAAGACTCAAGTGATTTTATACAAAGATCTTTCATCAAAGTGACTTGGATTAAGACTTATGTTTAAGTCTTTAAGAAGTCAATGGTGAAGCCTTGGAGATAAAAGGCAAACGAGTTATGATCCTAAGGATGAAGTTAACTATGGTTTTGAGGCCTTCCTAAAACCGATGGTTTTGGAATGGTGAAATAAAATTTCATTATTGTGTCTAAACTAAGAAACGAATGTTCAGAAGAGATAGTGCGTTATCTCTTAAGGCTGTGAAGAATCAGAATGATGCATCTTCTGTTCACATGCTAGAGTATTGTGATCTAAAGCATGCTAGACTAATACTTGTTAATTTATATGCTCGACGGAGATTAAATTAACTTTAAACATTCAAAATATGTGATGACACAAGAACGAATTTTGTGCTAAACAAAACCATAAATATAGCTTCATTAAAATGCAAGCAATGTGGGGGGAGGAGGCCATTTAAGAAACAAACCCTTTAGGGTATGTGGAAATGGTAGTTGAGAAGTTTTCTCAAACTCGAAATGAAAGGGAGAACCTTTCATCACCCCATTTGGATGCTATCCAATTACACTTAAATGTGGGGGTGACTTGCATTTGAATGTGAAAATGGTAGTTGAGAGGTTTTCTCAAACTCGAAATGACAGGTTAAATGAAAGGGAGAACCTTTCTTCACCCCATTTGGATGCTATCCAATTACACTTAAATGTGGGGGTGACTTGCACTTGAATGTGGAAGGTTTGGCAATAAGGATTTTAGAAATCCTAATATATATTGCAAACGCATGACCAAGTGGAGTACACAATGGTTATATGGAGTCAATCGAGTAGATTAGACTCGAATGCCAATTGGTTAGATTCAAAATCTAGTAAGATGTCAGTCATGACACACCAAAGGCATGGTGAAAACGTGTCTAGCCATGAATTGAGTTTCATGTCATTCTAAGACAAGGTACATAACTGGATCAAGGTTGAGATCACGAGTTATAGGTCTTATGAATCGACTAAAAGGCAAAAGTGACTAGCGAGTCAAAAACACGTTAGAACAACTGATCGCAATTTAAATTGTCATTGGTGACTTAGAGAAGTCAAAGATAATTTTGGATCCAACAACCAGTGGGTTGATAAGAGATCAGGTTGTGGAATGAGACTAAAGCCATGGAAAAAGGGACATGAGGGAAACCTAACCTAGTTGACTGGAGATCCCAAGATCTAGGTTCAATAGGCCAACTTAATCATGAACCGAAGAGTAGTCACTGTGGGGGCATAGCTAATATATATGTTTATATATAAGCTAGTGTATATGTTCATATATCCCCCAAAACTATAAAAGGGTATTTAAATACGTCCTAGTCCATTCCTATAATATCCAGTGACATTGTTGTGAGGCTAAGCATACTACGTGGTTAAATGATTCGTGTAAATCATAATGAACCATAATGCCTTTAATGATTTAAAGGGAAATCACCTATGTTGGAGAGAAGTGTGGTCGCTTCGAATGGAATTAGGACATAATTCCTAGAGCTCCCGCAGAACCAGGAAAGTGCTCCATGACCATTATTGGAGACGAAAATGAGGAGATGGCCCGTCTAGGGAAAGTATTGTGTGAATGTATATTGTCGTTTACATAAATGGGGGGTTGTTCAAGGACATCACGTCTACAAAACCCTAGTAGGCTAAGTATGCTTCACAAAGGAAGGTTCAAAGGCTACACCTACCTATCCTGCAATACTCGACTGTCGAGTTTTCATCGGGGAATTTTGTGTGTTTTAATCGATCTCCATTCATGTGAGGGATTGTTGGAAATTTTAGTGAAAATGAGTTTTTCACTAAATATTCTGGACATCAATACTATTTATATATGTGTTGTATAAATAATTATTTATGGTTTGTGTTCAAACTATGTCCAAATAGAGCTGAGATGAATGAGATATCGAAGCTTGAAGTTGTATGTTTGGAAAAACAAAAATGAGAAAAATGGATTGAGATTTGTCATCTTGTCCCACATAGGTGGAATGACAAAACTTAAAGTGGTATATAAGGAGGAGCACTCCTTGAAGGCAAACACTAGTGGGGACCCAAAAGGGTGCATCGCACCCGCACACATGTGCGCGTGACGTGGGCTATATGCCCAATGTGGCGCACTTTGAACTTCGCACACCGCCTTTGTATTTTTGCCCATGAGCGTGTGGTCAGATACATGGCGGGTCCGCTTATGGCGCACCCTTGGGCGGCGTAGGCGGATGCCATGGCATGGCACATGTTGATGCGGAGCGAGCTCCTTAGGCGCATGGCCCACGTCATTGGCTATGACGAAAAATGCAAGTGGCGCACGAGTTTGGATGGCGCATGACCAGGTGGCGTCCTGGTATGCGTAGTGCGCGAATCCATATGTCGTGGCATGAGATCCTTAAAGCGTGGCGTGCGGACTGGTGGATCAGTTCTAGCGCGCTCAGGTTTGCAACAGTAATAGAAGAGCTGGTTGGACCTAGTCAAACTAGTTGTCTCAAACCATTTAATGCGTGTCATGATGTATATGACCGTTTTTGACTAACCACTTAAGTCCATTTAATTAGAGATTAAAGTCATATTCATTTTCTTGTTTATTACAAGATTAATGTTATAATTATAACAAGATTAATGTCTATTTTTATTACTAGTTTTAATGAGGTTAAAACTATGGATGTATATATATGAACTTGGTGGTTCATATTAGAGAGACCAATAAAAAGAGACATTCTCTTTACTCTCGTTTTTCCTTTGAGAGGAGTACTCTCAAATTTACACTTCTTCTTTATTCTAATTTCATAAACACCAAATTATACCCGGTGTAATCTTGGGCGTGAGTGTCATCTCCGGCAGTACAACTACTGCTTCGGTTGTTGTATCCTGGAAACAGACCATCTGAGAGGAGGCGCGGAATCTGTTTTAAGGGCCCCGTGTCTAACACGATCCTCAACCAAAACCGTCAACGATAGTTTGTTCATTCTTGCAGCGGAGGTTCGTACAAGATGGTGCGGTTGAAGTTCTTCCAAAGACGCTTGCTTGAATCAAGAGTGGTACAATGTATTTGTATTTTATTTATTTTTCATATAGTTTTGTAACCGAATTGTACTATCATATTTCCTACGAATAACGAGAGTCTCGTTATTATTTATTTTATTAATATTTTTTAATAAAAAGTGAACCTAGTTCCTACAATATTTATATTGTTTAACCAAGTTTGTTTTAACAGAATTAATAAAAAAATATCAATAGCTGGAAGAAATTATGAAAGATAAATCAGGCACTTTCTATATCAAAAAAATACTAATGATATATTAGCACGCTATGCTTATAATGTTATTACAAAAAACTATATAGATTTGCATATAAGTCTTCTACCTTAAACTATTTTATTTCTCAAATCTCTACTTTAATATGATGAAATAATTATACAATTTGAAACAGTCAACATAAAATTACAAACGATTAAGTAGTTGAAATTCAATGCTGAGGAATACGCATTTATAGTTTGTTGATTAGGGTTAGACCTGTAAATGAACCGAACGGACACGAACATAGGCATGTTCGTGTTTGTTCATTTAACTTTAACAGAACACGAACACGAACATATAATAGAACACATTTTTTTGTTCATGTTTGTTCATTAAGAAATTGGGCTTGTTCGTGTTCGTTTATGTTCGTTCGTTTAAAGCCTAAACGAACACAAATTAACGTAATTGAACAAATATAAACAAACCGAATTTAACATTAGTGAACACAAACAAACAAGTCTAATATATTACAATTATTCGGAAACACATCTAAATTAGGGTTCATAGATGCTAAAATTAAGTAGTTTTTTTATATAAATATTAAGTAAGTGATCAGTTACGATCTAAGCAAAATTTTTAAATTTCATTTTTTTACTAGAAAACTCAATTACTAGTAGTTATATTTATATAAATAGTTAGAAAACCTAATATTCATATAAATATAATTATTTATGTATTTACTAAAATTTAAACGGACATAAAAGAAGGTTTACGAACATAAATGAACGAACATAAACGAACATTAATGAACGAACACAAGGTGTGTTCATGTTCGTTCATTTAATTAAACGAACAAAATTTTTTGTTCGTGTTCGTTCGTTTATTAAATAAACGAACACAAACGAACTTCCCGTCGAACAAGTTCACGAACAGTTCATGAACGTTCAGTTCGTTTACAGGCCTAATTAGGGTGAAGGGAGTGGTTAAACATTTGAAATAGGTAAACTCCAAAATCACTCAATCAAATAGCGCCATGTCAATTGTTTACCTAATGTTAAAAAACGTTGGCGGTGGTTTACCTAATAGGATTTAGGTAAACTATTTAAAAAAAAGAAAAAATGTGTGATTGGTTGAGAAGGCATGGACCCCACCACACACACCCCTCTCTCTCCCCTTCCCTCCCTCCCTCTCCTTGATTCGGTGAACCTTCACCGAAAACACCCCAAATTTCGGTAACTTTGATCGGTAAATATTAATATCGTTTATGTTTGTCAATCATGCCGAATGTAACATATTAATATCGTTTATGTTTAGTGTTAGGCTCAGATTTGTTTTATCAACTATTTTAAAAAAAAATATCCTTGGCTATGATAAAAGTTTTGGAAGTGCACCTTTGGATGAGAAATGTCGGATGCTGCTACTTGAAGATTCTTCAGGGTCTTATTTGTATTTTGTGGAAATGTGATATCTTCTATCTAACAAAGTCGGATAGTTTTGAGTATAATAGGGTCCGAATTTGTTAGTATAGCTTGTTCGAATTTATAGCTTGTGAGAACTTATTTAGTTGTTTTGTCAGTTCTTATGTTGATAAGTATTGACTAGAGGTTTTAGTGATATGTCCGAATTTAGATAGCAAATTTGGACTAGGTTTGTAGTCAGGACTTATGGAGTCCGAGTTTGTTGGGTTTGCCTTAGCCTATATATATGTGTGTATAGGTTAGATTAAGAAAAGGCTTTGTACAACTCTCACAAGCTATAGGAATTTCTCAATAGTGTGTGCACATTCTAGAGAGAGAGTGACTATGTGTTAGTGAGAGAAAGCCAGGTTTAGATCTTTGTGATCTAAATCAGCTTATAGATGATGTATACTCTTTCGGTTTATGTAATCTGTGATGAATGATTCAATAATCAAGGAGAATGGTCCCTTAACAATCTATTGGGAATCAAACGTGTTCTTAGATGGTTCCACTTAATTTTGGGCGTCAAAGTTAATTTTCACAAAAGTCATTTATTTGGTGTCAGGGTCGATAGAAGAAAGGTGGAAATGATGGCTAATGTGTTAACCTGTGATAGTGGATGGCTCCCCATCATCCATCTTGGTCTCCGTCTTGGTGAAAACATGAACTTGTGTATGCATGGAACCCAGTTATTGAGAGATTCAATGCCAAGCTTAGTTTGTGGAAAGCTAACCATCTTTCTTTCGGGTGGAGACTTACCTTGGTTAACTCGGTCTTAGGAAGTCTTTCTCTTTATTATATTTCTATGTTCAAATCTCCTGAAGTGGTGGTGAAAAGCTTTGATAAGATTAGGAGACGTTTTTTGATGGGGCGATATGGACACTATCTAGAAAATCAGCTGGGTCGCTAGGGATGCTGTTACAAAACCAAAGTAGTTGGAAGGTCTTGGGTTTGTAACATGAAAAAAAGAAACTAGCCCTCCTTTCAAAGTGGTGATGGGGATTTTTTAACGAAGACCAAGTGTTGTCAATGAAGGTTATTAAGGCTATCCATAATGTTGACAAGCTGGTTCCTAAAAGACAAGCCAAGGTTTCGTTTTCAGGTCCAGGGGGGTAACATTTCCAGATTGGGTAGGGCTTTGAGGGCTATGGTATCGCTATTGGGAATCTTTTTTTTTTCTAAATGGGTGGGAGATGGTAATGGTACGTTATTCTGGAAAGACGTGTGGTTCAGGAGAGTGTGTTTTAAATACTTCTTCCTGAATCTGTACAAGCTAGATGTTGCCAAAAGCTGGCTTATGTTTCTACAAACTGCTTATAGACCAAGTATGCTTCACAAAGGAAGATTCAAAGATAATACCAACATATCCTGCAATACTCGACTATCGAGGTTGCATTGGAAATTTTGTGTATTTTTAACGATCTCCATTCATGTGGTGGATTATTGGAAATGTTAGGCCGTTTTCGCAGGATCTGTTCAAGTAGAACGTGGCTGGATCGATCAGAATCAAGGTGCGGAATCCCTTGATAGTGTCAAAGAATCAACAACGACAAGTTCAACGTTTAACGCGTCTGATTTCTATTGAAAGATGGTGAAAATACAGAGGTTCCGGTAGAAAGTCAGACCAGCAGAGCTTCCTTACAAGAATCAGCAAAAGCTCTTCAACACAATGCACTAGCCTACTATTTATAGGTAACTAGGGAGGGAATAAGTGTCATCCGAACGGATAGTGGTCTGATCGGATGGTCATCCGACGGATTTCACTTTTACAATAACGTGCCATTCCCTGAATTGTCTAGACATAAACAAACATATACATACATATACAAAATTACATACACAACACAAAATACACAAGACTCGATGCAGACGGAAACTACAGACATATGCACTAACAGACTCCCCTTGGATGTAGCTGTAGTTCCTTCCTGCATAGTCTTCATTCAGTCTTCCTGCTGCGTCTTCGCTCCTTCGCTTTCTAACGTCTCTTTTCCTCTCTCTCTTCAAGCATCTTTCGCCTAAGAGGCCTTCCAACTTCATTCCAGTATTTTCTATACACAGGATCACCGTCACGCTTCCTATCCCAACGTGGGATCTTGTTTTCTTCTTTTTCTATCGGTGTCTGGTCTGTTGGAGGAGGTCTTATTAGCTTGTACCTTCCAAGTCTCGCAACTTTATTAGCAATTTCCTTGAATCTTTGACTTTGTTTGTACTTCTTCAAGAATTCATCAATCTCTAAATCTCTCCATTTCGACTTCCAGTATTTGCCAGAGTTGATGTCTTTCGCGTAACACAAATCCACTAATTTATGATATTGCATAGCTTGGACTTTGTCTGGCCTTTCATAAACAATCTTGTTGTAGAATAAGTAGTCGATATCCTTCTTGGAGCAATTCACTAGCCACATCGGGTCTAGCACACATATCCTCCTCGACTCTCCAGTCTTCTTATCATACAAAGAAATCACCGCTTCCGCTGTACTTTGGTTGTACATCCAACCCTGAAAGTCTTCATAGAAATCTTGCTCCATAGCACGTAGCGGCATATTTTTCAAACAACATGGCGGCTTTATGTTCAATGTAATATCCTTTTCTCCAGATTCCAAGATTGTAACAATTTGCTCTGGGAACTGCGGCTTCCAATCTGGAAATCTATGCTTTGCTTGCAACTTTATATAATTCCACAATCGTTGATCATGTTGCTTCACATCTAACCCATGATAGAATTGTTTTAGGTTCTTTGTTTGCACCAATTATTCAATATCCCACCATGGGAGGGTTTTAATGTCTGACAAATACTCGAAGTACTGAACCCCCATCTCCCGTCTAATGGCATACACTTGAAGATCCTCCAGATAGCCCCATGAACGAATATGTCCCCAAGAAATATCAGCACTATGCGTGAAATATTGAAGAGGTCTTATGAACTTCCTCTCCTTGGGCATGACCTTGAACCATCTCTTTCTTTTTTCAACTAATGTTTCTTTCGGAATAGTTTGAGGAATGCCTTCAGTAGTTATCCTTTCAACCACTTTTCTTCGCAACTCATCTTCATTTTGTTCCTTAAACATCTCGGTAAGAGTTGGAAATGATTCATCGATTCCAGAATAGTGAAACTGAATATCTTCTTCAGAACTGTCTGACCAATCTTCAACTTCAATATGATGAAAATTATCATCTTAATGAGCATATTTGAACTCATATTCCTTTTCAGGTGACGAAGGGATTTCATCTTCTATATCAAACTTAAATCTTCCATCGTCTAATCCCAACTTTTCCAACATATCAGCCCTAGACCTAGGCACCTCTAACTACCCCTCAACTGGAGCATTCAAATATATAATAGTAGGTTGTGTGAGGAATACCTAGTTGGCATGTTTCTTTCCTGAAGAAGAAGACTCTTGATGTTGATCCTCCTCCTGCTCGTTGATCTCGTCGTTCAGAAAATCTTCTAACTTTTGTTGAGCAGATGAATTCACAATCAATAACCCTGAAGATCCTTGGTCTTTATCATCATCTTTGTCTATAAACTCATCCCATGAAGGATCATAGTTCTCAATTGCCTGAAGATCATCTTCTAATTCTTCATCTTCTTTCTCTTCCTCTTCTTTCCATCTTAGTAACAACACCTCAGGTTCTTTCACCTTTCTTTTACGTTGTTCTACTTGAACAAGGCGAATAATATCATCAAAACTGTAAGATAGAGGAGTAGCTTCACCAACAAGTACGAAGCTTTGAGCTTGATCATTTTCAGCATCTATCATTTCAACATCAGCTTGACTTGAAGAATCACCAGCCTCAGGTTAACTTGAAGACCCAAGTGTTTCTTCTGTATCAACAAGCAATCCTTTCCTTCTCTGAGTTGCTTCTTGAGCCAACTCTCTTTCCCTAGCAACTCTTCTCTCTTCAACTATTTGGATCTCCAGATTGTTGTAAATAGATTGAACGTTGATGCCCAGATGACTTTCCATCACTGTATACAACAAGTTGAGCTGTTCATCCTTCACTGTCTTGTCAGCTCTAAGTGCTTCCATCTCTAGCTTCATCGCTTTCATTTCATTCGAGGACGCTTCATGAAGTTCACTTAACAATTGATTCAGCGTCTGATTTATCTCATTCAATTTCTTCATCTTTAAATGCAAATCAGAAATTTCTGCTGATAGAACCTCAAATAGCTTTGCATTATCCTCAACATCTCCTTCCATACTCTTTATCTTCTTTGCATGTTTGATCACGACAACCTTTATCTCTTCATTTACTTTATTCAACCCTTCAAGTTGCTTTTTCAGCTCGTCACGTTCAGCTTCAGCTTTCTCTTTCTCTTTCTCCAGAAGACTCATTTTCTTTTTCAGATCTTTTACTGAAGCATCATGAAACATACCAAACTCTTCATCAGGAAGAATGTCGTCTTTGAGTTCACCGTGAATATTAGGAAAACCTTCAAACATATCTGGAAGAACAGTTTTCTTTGGCTGTGAAGATTCACCACTTTCTGGAATAGGCTGACTTTCTGGTGGTGGTGGTGGTGGTGTAGCAACCCTTACTTCAGTAGTCTCGACTTCAACATCATCACCAACTTTCTTCTGAACCCTCAACTTCAAGAATATTTTCAACTAGAACCTCCTGAGTCTCAACTGCTGGGCCTTTTCCACTTTGATCCTTTTGTACAGTAGCTGCTCCTTTCTTAGCCCTTACATTCCTTGGAATCACTCCAGTCTGAACTGCTTTGCGCTTTATATGAAGTTTCTTCTTCTCTTCAGCAGTTGGAGTGTAGGAAGAGTCATCATCGTCAGATCCTTTCTTCTTCTTTTGAGGTTTCTTCTTTAAAGTAACCTTCCCAACACCTAGCTTTGACATATCAATCTCTGGCTCTGTTTCTGTTGATTCATCATCAGCATCTTCTAAATCATCATAAGCAACACCTTCAGGCTTCTTTTGTTTAACACTTTCAGCTTGAACACTTGCACTTTGATCTTTTGCAATTGTAGCTTCAGTATGCTTTATGTATTGTTCAAATGTCACCTTCGTCAAATCAATACCTTCTTGAGATATATCAGCTGGATTTACCACTGGTTCATCTACCAACCTAGGTTGTGATTCCATTGAAGGCCCTACAAAACAAGTATTAAAGCATTCATTAGACAAATATAACAATTAAAGTTCTAACTTTTCTTATGACTCCCCCTTTCAACTATACCCTTAACAACTATCTTTGGTGTTGGCACTTTCGGAGCAATCAAAGTTGGAGAGGCCATTGGTGTTCTCTTCCTCTTTCCATCCTTCTCGAACCAATATCTGAGATTTTTCTCATTCATCTCCCTCAATCTATCAGTTTCATCATCTGAATTGCTGTTTTCGTGTCTCCATGCATCGTTTTCAGGTGCAACGTATGCTGGATTTCCAATTTTGCATATCATTCTCTTTGCCCTTGATTCAGAACCTTTAGTTAATCTGCTCAAAGTATCAGCTGTCATATTTCGTACACCTAATATATCATTTGGAATGTCTTTAACTTGATCATCTATCATCATTTGGATAAATCTTGGATACATTATGTACTTATCACCCTTGATGTTTTCCACCAAATGATCAAATATCACTTGAGATACATTGTATGGCCTGTTCAGCACCAAACAAGTGATAATGTTCATGATATAATTTGATGTTTTGTCATAAGCTCCTTTCTTATGAGATAAAGCATGCACTACACAGTGAATTAATAACTTATAAGGTGGATTAAACATAGTCTTAAGATATTTCCCGTTCGAATGTCCTGAAAAACCCATTCTGCACCACAAACCTTTGCATAATCGTTCAAGAATAATGATAGGATCATTATCAGAATCTCCTAACTCCAAAACCCTTCTTAAATCACCAACATTAAACTTAATCTCAACATCTATATCCTGATCATTTTCATCCTTCTTTCTAACCGCTGAACAAATCATCTTTTCATTCTCATCAAACCTTACTGAACTCCAAAACCTTCTAACATGTGATTCATACACTAAAGTTCTATCAGTTAATGCCTTAGCAACTTTACTTTCTCTCAAAAACTTTTCCATGTCTTTAAACGAAGTTGTGTCTGTATAGTGAGCATCCAACAGACAGTAGATATTATGAGACTTATCCCAATCCGATGCTCTTGCCTGCAATAATACACAACGTTAGCATTTGCACAACGTTTGAGACATAAAATGGAAAATATCAAAAATTTCAAAAAAAATTCTAACACCTGAACTTTCACTCTATGTAGTACTGAGGATCGGATGGTCATCCGATCGGATTGCCATTAGATCAGGTGAACCATCATCATTAAAGTTTTAAACAACCATGACATGTGCATATGAATCGGATAGCCATCCGATCGGATTGTCACTCGATCATTGACAAGATAAGCATTCAAATGCAAGTGTGCTTTTGGATCGGATGGCCATCCGATTGGATTGCCATCCGATCAAGATGCCATCTCATTCAAAGCAACTGATTAACATTCATGGCACAAATTTCTAGGCAAAGACTTAGAAAAATATTAAACTAATAAAAGCGTTGGATCGGATGGCCATCCCATTGGATTGCCATCCGATCGAACTGCCACTCGAACCAAGTAACATTTAAGAACAGTTTGAACAATCTTTGAACATCAAAATTTTTCTAAGTTTTTCTCAAAATTGAACATGTTTCCACGTAGAGTTTTTTCCGATGATCAAAACCTTATGTTCAAAATTTTCTAACTCTCAGCCATTTGAGTTTAATTTAACAAAAACAGGTCCGATAGCCGACACCTACTAAATATCAATTCTCTAAATCTGACAAGGTTTTGCACAAATTGAGACGGTAAACCTATAGATCTAAGGCTCGTGAACAAAACCCTATGCTTGGATTCTATCAAAACATCCTAACAAAGCCTAGATCTAAGAATATAGGTCCGAACAGTCGCCGAATTCAAAAACTATCATCAAAACATCAAATTAACAGTTAAGATCAGTGTACTTACCTTTCCCATAGTGAAGATTGTGCAAGCCAATAATCCTATGAAGTGTGGAAATCAAGAATGTGAAAAATCAAGATCAAGAAAGTGAGAGAGTATCAAGTGGTCAATCGAACGAGTAAAGGTTTGACTGAATATTTTGACCACCATATATAGACAATATGCAAGTGTCGGATGGCTTTCCGATCGGATTGCCATCCTATCAGATTGTCATCCGATCCAAACACCTCTCTTTTGACTTTGATGTTTTGACCTTTTGACTTTTTGCCGTTTTATCAGATTTGGTCAGTTTTAGAAATCCACTTAAGTATCTAGGTCCAAGTTAATGACCCTAGGCACTTAATTTGTCTACCAAGTCCAAGTTAATGACCTTGGTTGACCCGAAACGAAACAACTGACAATTTGTTTAAACTTTTCAAACATAATTTCATGAAAATTTTACAAGTGTCAACTTAATGAACTTGCTTTGACTTTGAATTATCAATTCTTTCAAGATTAGCTCCCAACCCTATTGTCCAGTTCAGAAACTTCCTGCTTTGCTCCATGACTGCGAGTCTAAAGATCAGCTTTCTACCTTGGTTTGTCGAAAAACTAAAGCAGAAATGTAAAATCTTTTTTTTTTGGATATTAACGAAAGTTTAGACTGAAACATTATGAAATCTTTTTAGGTTTTGGACTAAATATGAAAAGAAATGCAGCAAAAGAAATCTATTTACAAACATTTTTTTGGTGAGCGTGTCAGAGGATCATATCAGCTGCCGACAAGCTACAAGTACCGTTGAGCTTGATTACACACTAAGTATTAAACAATTCACTTAGATTGCCGATATACTGATCCTTTTAGATTTTCACACAAATTTCAACTTATTCAGGATACGAATTAGTGTTTTAAGGAGTTAACTTTTACGCGTGTCCCACCTCAGAATATACTCTCGTATCCAGATCTCTATATTCAGTCTTACAGGTGAACTTACAATAATGATATCTGTAAAGGGTAGTGCGAGGCTATGAGAGCTCAGGTTAGAACTTCCGTTCAGACAGAGAGATGATGGCTCGACTTTCGGTGTGTCCCGTTTGGGGATCTTTTCTTCAACAGCATATGATTAGCATTTTGCAATGTTTCATCATTTTTTATGCTGAGGATAGGCTTTAAAGTTCAAAGCAGTGCAGAGTATTATACGAGGACTAGGCTATTGCTTCCGCAAAATCAGAAGTCCTGGTATAATGCCCCAGATATCATCACACACATAGACCTAGTATGTCAGAAATAGAAAATCTTTCAAACAAGATTTCAGGGGTTACCTATATATCCGAGAGATGTTCCCCACAAAATAAGCAAGAAATGATTTTATGTTTATATCCCGAATCAGTCTACTAATTGTGTAAAAACCTATCGGCATATCATCAGCGAGACTGCTTAACACCTTTTAAACATTACATATCTTTAGCATACTGTAACTGTGTAGCTGATGTACTATCATTTCCTCTTTTTACACAAACTCTTTTTGAGTTTTCTATTGTTTTTGGATTTTGAAAATATCTCATGTTTTTGGATTTTAGCATTTTTTTTTGTTTTTGTATTTTCTGAAAATATTATCTATCTCCCCCTAAATACTAAAACAACTAAAAATACGACAAACCAGTGCAGTCTGCTTTTCAACATCATCTACAGCGGTATTCTCATCAACGCCATGTAACTTCTCTGCATCCGACAACAATTTCATACCATTTAGTTTTAAAAGATATTGAAAACGATCTTTATCAAAAGCTTTGGTATGTAAATCTGCCTTTTGTTCATCGGTGTGGATTTTGTCAATTCGTATCAACTTCTTCTCGAAGCAATCTCGGATGAAGTGATGACGAATTTCAATATGTTTAGTTTTAGCGTGATGTACCGGATTTTTTTGTTATGTTTATTGCTGCCTCGTTATCAATAAAAATAGGTGAAGTAAGAAATTACAAGCCGTAGTCGCGCATCTGTTGCTGAATCCACAAGATCTGAGAGCAGCAGCTGCTGGCAGATACATACTCTGCTTCACATGTTGATAAAGCAACAGAGGTTTGCTTCTTGCATTGCCATGTGACCAATCGGGGTCCGAAAAATTGGCAACCTGCTGTTGTTGATTTTGCATTGACTTTGCAGCAACCAAAATCAGAATCTGAGTTTCCTTCGAGCGTGAAATCACCATCTTTTGGATACCACAACCCCAGTGTTGGAATTACTTTCAGGTAGCGTAGGATCCTCTTGATGATGGACATATGTGAAGCTCTAGGACTTGACTGATATCGGGCCGCGAGGCATGTTGGGTACATGATATCGGGTCTGGATGCTGTCAAGTACATCAGCGAACCTATCATTGAGTGGTATAGTGTTTCGTCCACATTCTCTCCGGTGAGATCAGGGTTAATTCCATGATTGGTTGCTAATGGGGTGGATATTGGAGCTGTCTCAGACATCCCAAATTTCTCCAGAACATCGTAAACATACTTCGTTTGATGAATGAAGGTTCCCTCAGGCATTTGGTCGACTTGCAGCCCTAGGAAGAACTTCATCTCACCCATTGACAACATCTCGAACTTCTGCTTCATCACTTTTTCAAAATCTTTGCAGAGTTCTTCGTTTGTTGACCCGAAGAATATATCATCAACATAAATCTGTACGATCAGTAAGTGCCCATCGACTTCTTTTGTGAAGAGGGTAGCGTCCACTTTTCCTCGAATAAAGCTGTTGGCAAGCAAATGTTGAGAGAGCGTCTCGTACCAGGCTCCCGGGGCCTGATGCAAACCATACAGCGCTTTGTCTAGCAGGTAGACCTTATCTTTGTGGATTGGGTCGGTAAAGCCCGGTGGCTGACCAACATATACCTCCTCTTTCACTTTTCCATATAAAAACGCCGATTTAACATCTAACTGGTACACTTTGAATCCTTTCCATGAAGCAAAAGCTAGGAAAATTCTGATAGCTTCAAGACGAGCAACCGGAGCGTAAACCTCAGTGAAGTCTATCCCCTCTTGCTGACGAAAACCCTGGACTACGAGTCGAGCTTTGTTACAGACAATAACTCCTCGGTCATCCCTTTTGCACTTGAACAACCATTTTGTGTTTATCTTTCGGTGTCCGTCAGGAAAATCCACAAGCTTCCATACACCAAGCTTTTCAAACTGACTCAGCTCGTCCTGCATTGCATTTACCCATGAATCTTCTGTCAGTGCTTCCTTGTAGGTTCTCGGGTCTATCTGCGAAATGAAACAACTGAGTGAAAATTCAGTTTGTTAAGGAGCAATTTTAGTATAAAAGCAAGTAAGGCCATGGTCAATCTGGCTTCTGGTGTGAACGCCTAACTGCTGCTCTCCTATTATCAACTCTTCTGGATGGTATGAAAGAGTCCTTGGCATAACTTCTCCAGGAACATCCACCTCGCCTTCCAAATTAGTAACGTTCTGCTCTGCAAGTCGTTCATTGTAAAAAACTGTCTGATCTGAAGATTGGATTTGCTCCCCCTCAGACTCTGAAACCCCATGATCAAAAGTAGGGATATCATCAGATTCTGAATTATCTTCATTGACCACCGTCTGATTTTCAGGAGCAGACTCGCGTTCCGAAGTAGTCAGAGTTTGCTGAGTTTCATCATTCTCTTCAGCATAACTGGGACCGGTTTCATCATCATTGAAAGTTTGTTGTTGACGTTTAGAAGAACTTGCTGGAAATCTTCCCTGGGATGCTTCATATTCTCGTAAAATATCCAAATCATCAAAGAACTCTGGCTCTTCTTCTAACTCGAATGAATCCCATAAGGAATCGTTGTTGAATCGCCATGAGTATGCGGGCTTCTATGGAGGCATAGTTTAGCCTTGACATTCAACATGTTGTGCTTCGATGATCCTTTTGAGACTTGGAACAAACATGCATTTGAGTGGACTTGTATACCCCACGAAGATACCTTCTATGCTCTTTGGACCAAATTTGCCATCGGGATCTAGAACAGTGCAGGGAGACCCGAACGAATCTAAATACTCGAGATTAGGCTTGCGATTGTTGATCAAATCAAAACATGTCTTGTTATGCTTCTTCGCAGTAAGTACCCTGTTGAGAGTATACCAAGCGACTGAAACTGCTTCTGTCCAAAAATTTATCGATAACTTGGAATCAGCTAGCATCGTTCTCGCCGTTTCAATCAGTGTTCTGTTCTTTCTTTCTGCGACTCCATTTTGTTGTGGAGTATATGGTGCGCTGGATTCTTGCAAAATACCTCTTCGATCACAAAATTCCTCCATTCTGTTGTTATTGAATTCTGTACCGTTGTCGATTCTTAGTCTTCGAATTCGAGCTCGGTACAAATTCTCTATGTTTCTGAATAACCTCAGCAAACTCACAAATATTTCGTCTTTCGACTTCAGGAACGTCACCCACGAGAATCTCGAATAGCCATCAGTGACTACTAGGCAATAGAGATCACCTGTAATGCTCTTGACATTCACATGACCGAAAAGATCCATGTGAAGTCTCTCTAGTGGCTTCGAGACAGAGTTCATCTTTTTTCCAGGATGGGATTTCTTTCATTGTTTCCCCTTTATACAACTAATACACTCCCCCTCAAGATGAAAACTCTTCAAGTGAACACCTTTTACTAAATCATTATGCACCAGGTAGTTCATCTTGCGTAGGTGAATGTGGCCCATCTTCCGGTGCCACAACTCTGACTCCTTTTGAGTAGCTCTTGACATGAATCAATGTGTTTGACCCATGGTAGTCATAGCAACGCTCATATCCAACACGTACAGATCATTAACTCGTGGTGCTCGCATGATGATCCACTCTTCGGGGATGACAAACCCCGGCTTCAGGATTAGACAATCTTTGTCAGTGAAATGTGTCGAATACATTTTATCACAAATTTTAGAAATGCTAAGAAAGTTATTCTCTAGCTCTGCTATGTAATTGACTCTTTCAAACGTGATTACACCATTTGATAATGTTCCTTCACCAATAATACGTCCTCCCTGATTACCAGCAAAACCGACGTATCCACCGTTGAACCCTCTAACATCATATAACAGTGTCTTCCTCCCTGTCATGTGCCGAGAAGCTCTGCTATCCATAATCCACCGTGAGATAGATCTCGAAAGCTCCTGCACATTTCACAAACATTCAGTTAGATTTTGAAGCAACCCAAGCCTCCTTTACTCGGGTAGCTTGACATTAAGGTGAGTTGTCGTGGTGTACAATGGTGGGAAATTCTTGTCATTCATTTTCAAGCTCTCTTCAGCCCCAACCTCAACCTCTTTGTATAAGAAAAAATCGTCTTTTTGAGGTTGACCAGATGGTTGGATTTTCTTAGGAACATACTTTTTCCCTAGTGGGGTCGAAGTTTGTTTTTCCAACTTCTGGTAATAATCCAAAGGTACATTCATCTTAACCGGCTTGGTTGAAGATAATTGTTTTTCAGTAACATAAACCTTTGGTTTTGGAACACTCGATGTCTTAACCTCAGATTTTGCTAGGGAGAAGCAACCCTTTTGTAAAATTTATTAGTTTTCTTTACTGGCTGTTTTACAGTTTCAGTTTTAACTTTGATGTTTTACTTTTTCAAAATCTTCTTCTCAACAAACATTGGCGCTTTGCCTTTGACATCGTTCTTCTTTCTTGGATTCTCGACAACCACAAACTTAGGCTTCGAGTTGGTGCATTTTCATGCAATGTGTCCAACTTCATTGCATTTGAAGCATGTGCGGGTGTCAACTTCCCGACTTTTGCCTTCAGTCTGAGGCTGTGAGGCCTTCTTTTCAAAGAATTCTTCGTTTGATTTTGAAAAAAATTTCAATTCTTGTTCGGAATGTGAACTTGAGCTCTTTACAAACACTTTCTTTTCGACAAACCTTTTGTTTTGAAAATTCCTCTTTTGATTGTTCTTACCACCCTGATAACCACCCGACCATCTATTTTGGTTGTTATTATTAAAACATGGCGGTACAGCATGTTTCTTATAGTAAGATTTATCCTTTTCAAAGTTCAAAAGCCTTTTGGAACTCTATAAACCCTCAATTTCAGAAACATCAATTTCGACCAATTTGAAAACTTTCTTCAACTTGTCAACATTCACATTCTCAAGTGGAAATTCAATATCCGAATACAACTTATCAGATCCCAACATCTTGTACATGACAAGAGTAGGTTCGTCATTTGAGTTGTTTTGGGATTTTGATTTCGGAATGTAGTTATTTAGAAAACACTCTTCATTTTCAGTCGAATCACTATCTGATTTTAAAACGTTTTCAACCACATTTTTTACGACTTCAGACTGAACACTATCTTCATCAGATGATGAAGTGAATGTGACATCGATTGTTTCTAGAAGTTTTTCAACATCTGATTTCTCATTTGTCTCAGAAATCTTATCCAACCCAGATTGTTTCTTTGAAAAATTGTTTAACACAGGCGGTGGAACTTGATGATAACCCACCCCCGTTCCATCCGAGTATATATCTTCACCAGCTTTGTTCTTCCCAATTGGTTTTGGAACTATGTGTTGAAGAACAAAGCTCGCGGAGCTGTAATTGTTCAATTTCAAATTGATTCTTTCATTTTCAATCTTAGCTTCCTCGAACTGAAGCTTAAGAGTTGCGATCTCGTCCAATTGCTGAAGCTCTAAGAAGTTGATCTCGATTTAAAAATCCTTATTCAGTCGTTTCGACTTTCTCAACCAGTTCTTGGGTCTTTTTCATTGTGAGATACGCATTTGTGCTGCAAACTTTGCATTGTTTCATGCAATTTTTGCAATCACTTTCTGTTTTAGCGCAATCAGTCTTACCTGATTCATTTGTTGAACCACTACTACTGACCTTGCTCGTTGACTCAGACGCAGATTTGGAATCTACCTCTAGTTCCTTTGCCATAAGCACTTTGTCAGCCATTTTCTTCAGGTTTTCAGCTGTCATTTCCTTCGTGGTGTCGATTATCCCCTCATCTACCTTCTTTGACTTTAGCTCTTCTTCTTCGGCTTTCTTTGCAAGATCTCTCTCTCTTTGTTCATCTTGTTGCTTTAAAGATTCTATAATAGTTTCAAGATTGAGTGATGACGGTTCCGCAATTATGTTGCCTTTTGGATCCAAATAGCATTCACGATCAAGATCCCATCTGTTTGCCTTCTTGGCTTCCTTCCACGCTCGATAGTTTTTATCCTTTACATTTTGAGCTACCATCTTTCAATAGGTTTATTTTTGCTCTTCAGTTTGTGTATCTTTATATGGTTGAGTTTGTGCCATGAATGCAAAACCAACTTGTCACACCCCGATATTTCCACATATTACCGGTGGGCACGGCGGGGAGTATCGTGACGTAGTTGATATCATCATAGTCAATACACACAATATAATAGCACATCGGAAGGCTTGGTGAATAAACTATTACAAACCATAATGTCTGAGTGTTCGAGTGAAAGAATATACAGACTGGAATGTAATAAGATCCACAGGCGGATCATAAATAAATACAAAGAAACCAAATAACAGACTTCAGACATCTATGGATTTGCAAGATCCTCTTATGACACCTAATAGCTCCAGCCTATTACGAGAGGTACCTGTCAAATCAGTCTTTAAGAAAATACGTCAGTTTACACTGGTAAATACAATTAACTGACTCTTTTGAAAATATTTATGAAAATTGATTTAAGTGCACATGGCACAATTCATTTATAACTTGGGACAATTATTTAAAGATAGTCTTGTATACAGAGTTACATGTTTGTCATACAATTGGGGCCGGTTGGAAGCCGGTCTTGATTAACCGACTCACCACTTATAGAACCCACAAATGAGTTATCCCCAATATGTGGGTTTATATTTATTATTTAGCATTTGCATCTGTCAGGTGTATGCCTACACCCTGTGCATAGGTCGTGGCCATTTTCAAATGAAATGAGCCGAGGATATCCAGGACACGGTCGTATTAACCCCCAATGCTTATGTTATCAAACAAGACAGATTAAAACGGGTTATGTAAAATTATTAATCACAATCCAATTAAATGATTTCATACCCGACCAAGTGATATTATTATAATAACATATCCCAAGCCCGTATAAGGGAAAATAAGTTAAAAGTATTTACCTGATGCTAGCAGTATAATCCTAAAGCTTTTGATGGCACCTTTTACCGGAAGCTATTTAATCTGTATAGAAGGTTTATTACCTATTAGGATGCAAACGGGTCTTTAATTTAGTCAAGGACTTAGACCGGCTAGCTAGAAGGAAACCTTACGGTTCTAAACGCTAGATTAAGCGAAGACCGGAATAGAATATGATTTAGACCCGACAAGCTTGGATACTTGTATAATATGGGTAAACTAAACATATTCTGGAAATTGAAGATTTAATGATAAAGTTAACCCCGTTTCGGCTATTATATGTAAACTAGTCACATAAACCGATCCGAATGCGTAAACGCGTAACGGTTAACCAAATGAATTATATACAGGTCTTAATCATTATTATGCTCAAAATATGTTAATACATCAGTAAGATGTTTACATATATGCCCAAAAAGTAATTTAAACCAATTAAGTCCTGTAAGGGCATTTTGGTAATTTTAATGCTCATAAAAGAGTTTAAATATCAAACTGAGTTCCAGGTCTGATCTAATCAGTAAAAATAAGTATTTTTATAAGTTATAACAGTAGGGTATTTTATATATGTGAAATTTATCTTATATAACCAAAATATGCACCGTAGGGGCATTTTGGTAATTTCACATAAGCTTTAAAGGTCAAAATAGAATTCTGAGTTTAAAAACTTTGGCTTACTGTTTAATTATATAAATTAACTTAAAACATCAATAGGTAATAAGTTTTATATGCCAAATAAAGTGTTAACTTATACTATGCGCTAAAAACGCTAAAAAGTCGGTTTTAAGGGATATTCGGGTTAAGATAGGAAATCTGATTTTTTGATCAGTTTATAAAGTTCAAAATATTTTATTTATCATATAAAATCAGTAGCAAAAAGTTTGACATCAAAATTTTATGTAAAACTCATTTTACGCATGAAAATGGTAAAACCGACAATTACCGAAATCAAGCTATAATCCTATGTTATGCTCAGCCTAAAAATAAATAAAAATCTTCAAAAATCCCAAAATATTATTTTACATCAGTAGGTAAAAATTTTGGTATCAAAATTTGGGTTTAGATAGGCTTTATGCTAATTACGTCATTTAATTAATAAAAAGCTTTCTAATTACGCTATTGAGCATAACTCCTAATCTAGACCTCAAACTGAAGTCAAACTTTTGGGACAAGTCTAAATATTAGTAGCAAAGGTTTTTGTCCTCTCACATTTCTAAAAATCTCATTTGTGTGTCAAAAGTGCGTTTATGGCATTTATAAGCATATTAACGATCAAGGGCATATAATTCAAACACTAAGAACCATATACTATAACTCCAAGGGGTTATACTACTGAGTAATGTGGTCCTAATGGAAGCTTAAAACATGGGAGAATTAAGCTTGAATGGGTCAGAACTGAAAGTCAAAGCAAAAGTCAAGCTTTTGCGACTTTCGGTTATAATCTGACCTTAGACTGTTAATTGTCGAGTTAGGACTGATAAAACATGATCTAATATTAATTACCAAGTCATTAGAATGATAAAATATAATTTAGAACTTCTGTTTTATTAATTTTAATCATTTTCAAACATTCTGTCCAGGTTGACTTTTTGTCAAACTACTTTGACCCGACAATTGACTAGTCAAATGAAATAATTAGGAGGTGCCCTTTTAAGGGTTAATCACCTACCTTAATATGATTCTATAACCACTTTTGTTTTGATCAGTGGTTAGACCATATGTGATTAAACTGAAAGTCAAACCTAATTTATGACAAGTTTGACTTTTCGGTAATTAAGCTAATTAAATCGACTAAGCAAGCAATTAAACCCTTACTAATGGTCCTTGCTGTCTTTTCTACACTTGGTAATCTTCCCCTAGTCCTTGCAAGCTCCAGAATTGAGTTGTTTTGAAAGTTGTTGCAAATGTGAGCTTCATGAAGTAAGAACTAGTTCCTTTATATAGTGATCTCCAAGTGTTTAGATCACTTCCAGCTGTTATGGAACATCCTAAGATCACCCCAGGTGTCTAGTGGATTTGTAATAATCGTATAACAGCCCCTAGTATCGATTCATAAGAGTTTAAGTCGGTTATGCAGATGAAACATACATCTGTCCATAACTTTTGCCTAGTTACGAGCTTATTGTAACACCTCGAAAATTTACGTCCAATAATGTAGTGACACGTGTCATGGACTTTGAATGTGTGAAAACATACTTTAGAGGGACTAAAGTTGACATACAATGAAACTATGTGATTGTAAGGGTCCAAAGTGTCAACAATGGATAAATAAGTCCTACAATAACCCTGCATGGTGTTTATAATCTAAAGCGGATAAATTATGGATCATACGAAGCGGAAAATGAAAGAAAGTGAGGAATTACAAACTACAGGGGCTAAACGTGTCAACATGTTGAATTTATACCTCTGAGTGATCTTTTGGCAAACCCGAAGCTTTGTAATGATAAAATATACTCATAAGAATATGTGATAAAAATTTCATGAAGTTTCGTGAACGTATGAGAAAGTTATGATTAAAACCGTACACGAAAGGTTAAATACGATATCGTGAATTTCGTGACTTTTCGGGTAAGCGCAAAGTTAACCGAGGACATACCCAAGTTTATAAAAGTCCCAAGGTTTATAAAAGTCAGATATAAGGGCCAAGAGTGCTAAATAAATAGCTTAAACACGCTGCAAAAGATCAGGGGCTGATTTGCAAATATTAGAAAACTTATAAAGCTGGTCGACCACACCCTCGCGCCACGCGAGGGGGTCCTCGCGCCACGCGAGCCCTGCCCAGCGACAAACAAACCTGCAGGTGCCAGTTCTGAGTCTGTTCTCGGTCATTTACAGCTGTTGTCGACTAAGGGAGCTCCCCAATCGAATTACATGCATTCTAGGACACTTGTGCTCTTCCTACAACATCAGAAAACACCTGTAACATCCTCAATTCAGATCCAATGTGTGATATAAGGCACATTATGTAGTAAACACAAGAACACTTGAACTTTCAAAAATTCACAAAGACGATTCTGGAGCATTCTGGTCGACAAGGCAGCCTCATAGTGATCCCTAAGCTTGTCTAGGACCATTGTAAGTGTTTACATCTTTCTCTAATTCGTTCTAGCTTAGTGTATTCACCGAAAGTCAAAGTATCGTAATTTAAACTTGACTTTATGATTAAACGA
This sequence comes from Helianthus tuberosus, assembly GCA_030545235.1. Lineage (NCBI taxonomy): Eukaryota > Viridiplantae > Streptophyta > Magnoliopsida > Asterales > Asteraceae > Helianthus > Helianthus tuberosus. Next base: position 1,311 of record JARYGA010028433.1, on the reverse strand, counting down.
GATTGGCTCTGTCAAATCTCAAATTGAAAGTACCTACATGTTGGTATTTATGTGTGTAACAAACCCCTAAAAGGGTATTATCAGATTCACACTCTAAGCATGTTAATTGTCGAGTCAAAACATTTCTTAAAAAGTCAACAGAATGTGTTTTTGTAAATTTAAGCATAATCAGTAATGTAGGCTACATGCAACCTGTTTGATCATCAAAATAACTTTATAAATAATGTAAGAACAAGTTTTAACATGATCAACTCGACAATTTTCAGTTTAAACCCGAATCGGAACCGAAAGTCACATAAATTGACTTTTTCTTTGACTATCGGTTCGGATCCATCCATGCATGTTTGAGATCTGCATTAGAGCATATTTTGGACCAACTTTTATATAAGTTTGATTCTCTGAGATTTTACAAATTGGTTCAACACTTATTCGAATCATATGCATGTTCCCGGTTTATGTTTAAATATGACTATTTTGCCCTTTTTAATATAAAACGCGATTTTTGAAAAAGTGAAAGAGTAGAAACCTTTGTTACTGATTTATAAACTTGCACCGAAAATTTGACATCAATCCGAGGTCTGGATTGTGAGTTATGCTCAATATCGCAAATAAAACGGTTTTTATTAATTAAACGGCGTTATGAGCATAACGCCTATCAAAACCTAATTTTTGACATCAAAATATATACCTAATGTTGTTATGTAATATTTTGGGAATTTTAAGGATTTTTAATAATTTTTAAACTGACTGAATCATAGAGATTTAGCCTTGAATCAGTTATTGTCGGTTTTGCCCTTTTGGGCTATAAAATGAGTTTTATAAATCCTTTTGACCCCAAACCTTTTTCTACTGATTTTATTTGATAAATACAATATTTTGAGCATTCTGGAAATATAAAAATATCAGCTTTCTTGTACAAACCCGGAAATGGCTCCAAATCGCCTTTTTACGCATTTTTATCGCATAGTATGTACTATAATTATATTAAATCTATAAGGTTGATACCTACTGATATTTTTAGTATATTTTTATAAAATAAAAGTAAGTATAAGTTTATAAACTCAGATTCCCAATTTTGACATTTTAAGCCCTTGTAAAATTACCAAAATACCCCTAAGGTGCATAGTTTGGTTTTAAATGATAAGTTTCATATATGGGTCATAACCTACTGTTATAATATGTTAAATTAAGTATTTTTACTGTATGAATCAGACCTACAACTCAGATTACAAATTTAACTCTTTTATAATCTTTTAAATGACCGAAATGCCCTTATAAGGCATAAGTTGAGTTTAAATTCATTCGGGGCAT
>JARYGA010028432.1:0-29062 GCA_030545235.1 Helianthus tuberosus | reverse complement strand
TCTGTATAAAATTGTCCCCTTTTCTAGTAGTGCGTACATGTGCATAAATTGAAAAATGTTATACATATTGGTAATGGTAGTATATTATGGATAGTAGGAGGTAATAGTAGTGTATTATGGATGGTATGATAGATGAATAAGAAAGTGTATTCAAAGTAGTGTACCAAAAATAGGTTGTATCATGTTCATATGTATAGATGCACATGTGCATTTCTAATATTGGTAATGTAAAGAGTATTGTAATACGGATGGTAGTGTAAATGAAAGTGCAATTGCCTAATACTGGTAATGTATTACGGAATTTGTCAAAGAAATGATACATATGCATAGATAAATTGTTACTCGATTTTTTTTGAGACAAAATATAGCGATTTTTTTTAAATAATATTTTTTTGTGTGTGTGTTTAGGTATTTTTGGTTGTTTTCACATTGGTTCTCACAATAAAGGGTGGTTCCTAACTGATCCTCTCTCTCTCTCTCTCTCTCTCTCTATATATATATATATATATATATAGGTATGGGATCAGGAGAAAACGCCAAAAAGTGTGAGAACGGTGAGAACGGATTCCGGCGTAACACGTGTCACGCGACATAGTGAAGGGCGGAGGGGTTTTTTGTCCTTTTATATTCTTTTTTTAAACGCGTCTCACATCACCTCTCCATTTTTTTGGCGTTTAATAAATACGCGGCGTTTTTATTGTTTTTTTAGATCAGGAATAGTAAATATTTTGGCGTTTTAACTAAGTATGGCTTTGATTGTTGTGCCATGTAGGATGTATGTCTATAATGTAAAAAACATCAGTAATTATTTTCTTGATGTTTATTTATTTTTTTTATCAATTGTTGTGCCATATAGGATGCAAGCCTATAATGTGAGAGACAATTATGGCGTTTTGAAAAGATAAACAAATTCAATTTTCCATGTAGTGGCTTTTAATATAATAAATGTTTGGCAATAATGTTACCGTCTCTTCATTTTACTGTTTTGCAATTATTGTTTCGTTCAGTTTCATCTATCAATTAGTGTTGCTTTTCCAGTAATACTTTGTAGAGGAACCCCAGCCTTGTAAAATAATTTGTAAAAGGTATATCTTAAAGGATAGATAGTGTAACGCCCCGCTTTTCTGTAACTTTCCTTATTTAAAAAGCTTGTAATATATTTCTTTTTTCGAAAAAAAACTTGTATTTCTTGTAATCGTATTTCGTTTCATCCGAGACTTCGATCGTAATAAAATTAATTATTTCATACGAGTTATACTTTGTTTATTTTTACATGCTAAAAAAAAGTATTAAATCCTTATATACTTTTGATACATACTTGTACCCTTGTAAACACATACGTAACTACAATCAATACGTGATTCTAGATATCCTATACGTGCAAACACTTGAGTCTACGTTCATAATACACAACCTATACTTTATTTTATACAAATTTATTTAATTTCATGTTTTATATAAATTAAACATTAAATATATATATCTTTATATGATTAATAAGTTAGTTAATATTAATAATACGTAATATACTCTATTATAAGCAAACTTATAGTTCCAAGACATGTAAAGTAAGATGGCCTTGTGGCTGATCAAGATCCACAACCAAAGTTTTGGGCTGCATCAACTTATTAGTAATATTGCACAACTACTTATAAGTGGAATAATAAAATTATGCATTATCATATAAACTTAGTTAAAAATAATTAAAAAAAATAAAATAAAATAACATAAGCTGAATCCATGCATGCCAAACAACACTCTACGAACAGCAACATCTAAATAGATGTCACATTTTAGTCAACTAGTAATTAAATATTAATATTGCATGTTATTATTATGTAAACATCTAGATGCCAAAAAATTATGAAAGGTGACCATGTGCGCAGATTCTACATCAGCCGCACATGGGTTGTTTTTTTTACTCCATTTTGTGTTTATTACCCACCTAATTGCATTTATATCACACCCAACTTAACCCTAGTACTCCCCCCTATAAATACAACTTAATCTCAGCCTCCCTACCACTTTTGCAACACTAAAACACTCTCAAAAGTCCTTCCAAATCGCAGCTGAAAGAAGAAGTTCGAGCAGATTCGTACCTCTTCACTAAAATGAGCATAACTCACTCGTTTCTCATCCGTTTTAGCTCATTCTTTTTCCAGAACGCTTGCTTCGATTCCATGGGTATTTCACAGAGAATAAGGCCATGGAACTCCGGCAAATAGGCTCCAAAGTTCACTGTTTTCATTCATCTTTACTAAACATTGTTTATACTTATGTAAACTTGAGTTTAACTCACTCAAACCCACGTCCTTATGATTATAACCACTTCTATGGTTAGTTAAGCTTAAAAAACGGGGCTGAGACATACAAAATCAGAGGTTAATCCTCAAATACTTTCTGTTTTGTTTAGGGTTTTTGACCCACAAGTGGTGTTCAAGCTTTAAGCTTGATAAAGGTGTGATTGTAGACTAACTTGGGTTGTCCAATCTAAAATCCCCACATCCCTTGATGATTTCTCATAGTGTAAATGTTTCTTATTCTTGTATTGATATTAGTTCATGACCCTCCTTGTATGTTATTACATCAAGTGTAATGGTGAACCATAAGAGGTACCTAAATGGAAGCTTGTTCTTCCTACCTCCTACATGAATTCTATGACACAATAGAGGTACCTAAATGAAGATTTATCTTCTACCTCATGCTTGATTAATGGACTAAATAATACCTACAATACTTATACATATATTTACTATTCGAACTCTTGATGGTGGACTTGTGTTCATTCGTCAAAGTAGTAGAATACATCATCCAAGACATAAGAGTTGTTACGATTCTAATGAGTATACTACTCATGAAAACATTAACCCTTGAGGTTTCGTAGTATCTAGAACAAGTACTTGGTGTTAAAGGAAGATTACTTTCGAATACGTATATTCTTGTGATTTAACTTCCTAAATCCCTAATTGAACATATTTAACCTTCTAACCTCTTCAACTTCATCACATTGGATAATCGGAATACATATGCAAATTAGTGAGTATACTCGCAACCCCCTTTTTATGTTTACCACTTTTTGGGGTGTAACATGTTTAACTATTAAACTACACTTAACCTTATTCTTTATGCAATGCACGAAAACAATCCTTATACATGAATACTATGTTATGATACTTGATGCTTACGTGGACCATACTTATGTGCTATGTTTTAGTCATTAGCTTTCACGAGCCTCCATTTGACATGTATAACGCTATAGGAGTAACGCACCGCCCCCTTAAACTTGTGGTCATGTCGAATTAACTAAACTTTCTTGCGTAAACAGAGGATTGGCTAGAAATATTGCATGCCATGTTAGGTTGATCTTGTATAAACAAAGTTGCCATGTGGATTCGTTTTTTAAACTTTATACTTATACTTATTCATAAACATGTATACTAGCCTTTGCTTTGGCATTGAATTGTATCTTAAACATGTTACAGGTTGAGGATTGATGATGCTATGAAAACGGACTAGCAAAGATGCCTAGATACTCACTTAGACGTTTAGGTTTAAAGTGTTGTATCAGTTTTGTTATTATCATGTTTGAACAATGTTGTTATTTGAATTCCTGTAATGTTTTGACAATTTAACTATGAAATGAAATCGATTGAATTAAATATCGTCACAAATAGTGTTATGAAGTCTCTTGCAATCTATTTCGTCTCACTTCGATGTTTCCGCCATCGGTTGGGGTGTGACATATAGAATGACATATAATAAATCTTAGTTACATTAATATATTAAATAATAATATCACAACTATTTAATTAATATATTATATTTGATAAAGTTATAGCTGTCAATTTGACAGAAAATGACATTTTCTTGTCTAATTGGTTTTATGCCATAGAAAATATATTTGACAAAGTAATGTCATGGGACACTGCAAAGTTCATAGTCACTAGTTGAGAGAATGATCAACAGTGAAATGACCAGAGTCACTAGTTGAGAGAATGATCAACAGTGACATAACCAAAGGCACTAATTGAGAGAATGATAAACAGTGATACGACCACAGGCACTAGCTGAGAGAATGATCAACAGTGTTATCACCCCAATCGCTAGTTGAAAGAATGATCAACAGTGATTTGACCACCTTCACGGGAACACCTAGTGACAGATACCATTGAATCATAATAAGATATATTTTATATCTATTACTTGATAAATTCACTATTGGACCAAAGTGAGCCAATGAGTGATATGACCACTATCACATCGGAACTGCCACCATGTGACAAATACTGGTTGAGTTGGGTAAATATAAACAAATATAAAAACCCTTAATGTTGTAAAGTATAACAATATATTTTCATAAAAATGGAATGAACTCGCCAGTATTTATTACTGATAATAGATACCAGCTATGGAGCGCTGAAGGCATAAATAAAGTGGCTATAAATACCTAAATAAAAGAAGAAATTATGTTTTACTTATTTGGGTTTATCCCTATAAAACAATTGATTGGAATATGGTTTTTAGCCTATTTGTTTAATATTAAAAGTTTGGTGTTTTACAAACTCTGAAATCATTTCCTAACTACGATCCATACGAAAATGTTTCCGCTGCATAATTAATAAACACTAGTACCATCTGACTGGCTCGCGGCTCTCGCTCCCAGGGTGGGGTCGAGTACGTGGGGTTTTACACATTACTTGACACCCGTTATTATTGGCCAAAGAGTTAGCCAATAGTAGCACAAATATGGTTTAATGTGGTTTAGTGAAGGCATGCACATTCAATGCCATATATTAGTAAATAATATATTTAAACCTTTATTTATGTCTTTGTTATATAAAAATGGTGTTATATTTAATGTTTAAATATGTTTTAAATATTATATTGGGTCGGGATTTAGAGAAAATGGTGAAAAGTGTGAGAACAGAGAGAACGGTTATAGATCGTCCGATTAAAACAATCTATGGGCAAGATGACATGGTGGCGTTTTCGTAAATAACATAACTTTTATTGCTGTGGCGCGCTTCGTTAAGGGTAAAAAAGTCTTTTGACTTCTCTACACCAAACGCCATCTCATGAAATAAAACGCCATTAAAATTAACAGCCTAACCTACAATAGCACACACCATCCTAATCTAAAAAATGCCTTTAGATATAAAACGCTGTTAGAGCGTGCGTCTGTCGACTTCGTCTTGTATCGAGTCTTGTACTTAGAATGTTAGATCAGGGCACGTAGTTCGAGATTTAAATGTAATTTTGCTTGAAAGGATGTAATTCCGCTTGAAAGGTCATAAGGTAATTCCGCGCGGAATTAGATTCCGCTTGGAATCTAATTTCGTTTGGAACCCTTTCAAACGGAATTAGGAGCCTATAAATAGCCCTTCAAGCGAAATCAGTTGTAACGATTCCGGTTTCAGTGTCGAACTGCTGCCGAAGTGTCGTCTCGCTGTAACTTGTTGTCAAATCAATTTTACGACAGTTTAAAGTGAATATCTTGCTGAATTGACCTCAGTATGACTGTTTCCGCCCTTCGTACTGAGCATAAACTCTTCTGATCGACTCATTCGGGTCCGAAAACGATCCTACAAGTGGTATCAGAGCTCAGGAAGAAGAGTTCTTACCAATTCAGCTGAAAATTCTGTTTTCTACACCTTCTTTTTCAAATTAAACTTGATTTCACAGTCAAAATGTCTTGAATTTTTCACATCATGTGCGCATTTGTGTTTTAACAAACCCTAGAAAGTTTCAGAACTAAAAACGGCTTAAAAATTGATCAATTTGACAAATTTCGCTTCGAGATGATGACATCAGCGTAATTCCGCATGAAATTAGTGGGTTATTTCGCTTCAATAGTTAATTCCGTTTGAAATCTCACACGGAATTAGTTAATTCCGCACTAGATTGTGATTCCGTTTGAACCGTTTCACACAGAATTAGTAATTTCGTTTCTAGAGAGTAATTTCGTTTGGAAGATTCACACGGAATTAGTAATTCCGCATCAAAATTCTAATTTCGTTTGGTAATCTCGCACGGAATTATAATTCCGTTTGAAAGAGTGCAAATTCAAACGAAATTAGGGTAATTTCGTTCAAAGGATTAATTCCGTTTGAACTGTGTAATCTCGTTTGAAAGGAATTCCGTTTGGAAGTTAATTTCGTTTGAACATGACAGTTTTGTGAACTTTGAAAAACCGAAACATGGAAGAGGAATTTTATAACGCCTTTGCTACTCTGATTACTGTTACACAGCAGACAGTGTTGGAAAATGAAACGGGGACTATGCAAAAACCGCCTAAGCTCATGAACATTGAGGAATATAAAGGTTGGGAAGGACGTTTTGAAAACTGGGTTCAAATAAATTATTTGGATGCTTGGGAATGTGTCGAAACGAAATATGTTAGACCGACGAATGATGACGAAGAGGAGATTGCAATTATAGATATGAGTGCTGATGATAAAAAGAAATACAAAAACGAAAAAATGATGTTAAGTCTACTACAACAAGCTGTGAAAGAAGACATCTTGGTTTTATTGCAACATAATGGAAGTGCTTATTCGATTTGGAAAGCTTTAAAATCAAAGTTTGTTGGTAGTCAAGAAATGGTTAAAAACAAAAAGTCAGTTTTGAAGAAAGAGTTTGATCTGTTTCGTGGTTTGAAAAATGAGAGCACAAAGAAAATTATTGAAAGATACTGCAATTTGTTAATGAACATGAAGAGATTGAGCATCACTAAAGATAATGAGGAGCTGATTGAAAAGCTAGCTGATGCTTTGCCACACGAGACTTGGGGTACATATCTCATGATGCTAAGGAACAAGAAAGGTTTTAGCAGTCTGACTCTAAGTAAATTCATTGAAAAGATTGAGGCTCAAGAAATGGAACAGAGAAAGATCTCAAGAATGAAAGACTTCGATGGTGAACAAGATATAGGTCTTTACTACAAAGCGGGTATAAATGACAAGACCAACATGTCACCAAAAGTTAAAACTGCATTCAATGCCAAGAATTCATTTGGAAGTTCATCCAAAGGATCAAACAGCAATACAAGTTTCTCATTATTTCCGTCATTTGATCCGAACATTTCAGCAACCAAAAATGGCAAGAAGCTACAATGCAATATTGTACTAAATCTTGAGAATGATCAGGAGTATTCTGAAGAAATTCCAAAAAACCATATGTCTTTGTTAGGGACTGTGTTAGAGTCCTATGGAAGTTTAGTGGCAGGTCAGATCGGGAATCCAATGCTTACAAAAGAGGATTACGATCAAATAGATGCTGAAGAGATGGAATTAATGGATATAAAATGGTGTTTGGCAAGTGTGTTGAGAAGAGCCGAAAAGTTTAAACAAATTACGGGAAGAGATGATTTCCGTGATGCAAATGTTTCCACTTTAGGCTTTGATAAATCTAAAGTCACTTGTTTTCGTTGCAGGGAAAAAGGACACTTCAAGAGAGAGTGCAAGAATCGCGAATCAAGTGGAGCTCAAAATCCATTTGGAAACAATGACTACTATTGGAAATCGATTTATCATCAAGTTGCTCAACAGCCACATCAACAACAACTGCAAACTGCTCATGGAAGAAAGGAGATTGAAGAATCTTCAAAGAGAGCATGTTTGGTGAATCAAAATGATAACAAATCATCAAGCAGTTTCAATTCGGACAAATATGTTTCAGCTGATGGTAAAGCATGTTTGATAGATCAAGATGATGAAAAATTACTAGAGGGTTTCAGTTGGGAAAATTTTAGCTGGGATGATTACTGTCCGGATAAAGAAATGCTAAAAGCCAAAGCTTTTGTTGCTCAAATTGAAGAAGATAGTGATGATGATAATGATTATTATGCTAAAAGAATGGCAAAGCACTTGAAGATGATGGAAGAAAGTGATAGTGAAGATGAGAAAGCTAAAAAGAAAAAGAAGAAAATCAAAACACCGGTTAGCAGTGATGATGAAGATGTTCCGGTGACCAGAAGAAAAGTGAAAGAAGTTCCAGCTTTCAAGATTGATGAAGAAGCTGATGCAAGAGAGGTTCCAGTGAATTGTGAAACCTGTAAGATCATAAAGAAGAAAAACAGCGAATTGATTAACAACATGAACAGGTTGAAAGAATCATACGATGTTCTGAACAAAGCCATGAATATGTACAATGAAACAAGTGAAGAACTGGTAACATCAATGAAGACACTTCAAGGAGCGTTCATGATAAAACAGAAAATTGTGAACAATTATATTGAGAAGTGTGCTGCTCTGGAACAGAAACTGGAGACTCAAAGGATTGAAACTGAGAGAGTTAATCGTTTGTTAAAAAGTTATTCATGTACTTCTTATGTCATTGACAGGATTTATCCAATTGTTGAAGGCATGAAGGCTTTTGAAGATGATGAAGTAACTGAAGAACAAATGGTATCTGAAGAAAAGACTCCTGAAAAGAAGAAAGAAAAGAAGAAGGATACTAAAGTAAAGACATCTGGTAAGAAACAAGGTGTCACTTACAACAAGTGTCCACCCCCGCTTGAAAATGGATATTTGCTAAGGAATCCAAATTCAAAAAGAGTCAAAAAGGCAACCAACTTAAAGTGGGAGTCTGAGTCTTCAGTTAACTTGCCAGAAAATATTGATGTCACGTTTACATCGTTTGACACTGATCAACAATCTCAATTAATGAAGAAAGTGGTGGATCATGTGTTAGATAACGATGAAATGGAGGAGTCAAAGTCGGAGTAAAAAACAGAGTCAAAGTCTGAGTCCGATATGTCTACTTCAGTCAAAAGGGAGAAACAGGTGTACAATAATGAATTCCTGTTATCAAAATCTAATTTAAATGATGAAACATTTGAAGTGGCATATACTTTGAAGGTTTTAGACAAATTATATTCTGATGAGGAATTTCCAATAAGAGGTGTCAAAACTGAATCGATAAAAAAGGTTTTCAAACTAACAGAAATTAATATTTCTGAAATAAAAGATGTAAATCTTTCTGAAAAACATAAACATTACACCTCAAGAGTTAAACAAAGAGAAAACAAGAAAAAGGGTTATAGTTCTGGTTCTGGTTATCGAAAGAAACCAAACCATAACGGTAAATTCAAAAAGAAAGGTCTTGGATTTATTCCACCAGAAAATTATAAAAATGAAAAATATGTTCGAGACTTTAAATCAAAAATGATATTTGTTTCAGGTACATCTTCTGAAGAAGAAAAGGAGAATTTGTTCAGAAAGCAGTCGAATAAAGATTTCCTTGCGCAAAAGCAAGAATAAATGAAGTTTGCTGATCAGAAGAAGGAAACTCGAACTTGTTTTAAATGTGGAAGAATTGGACATCTTGCTCTGAAATGTTCACAGGCAAATCAAATCAAACAGGGAGTTTCTAAACTGAAAGATAAAGAGGTTGTGTTTGAACCACCAATTGAGAGATCAAAGATTTTCAAAAATTCAAAATTTGAAATTGGTGAATGTTCAAATAGGTTTTACAAGAGAAAAGCAAATCTTGAAAACCAAAAGTGGGTTGTGAAAAAATCTGATGATAGTTCTAGCAATGATTCTGATTCGACAAAATCAGAGGAGCTATTTTCAGGCGATGAATCTGATTCCATAAAGTCAGAGGAGCCACATGTTGAGTTAAAATTGGAAACTTCAGTTCCTCCAATGGATGATGCAAATTTTCCACCATTGAGGGCTGAAAATTTTAAGCAAAAAGTTGGGAAAACAGAGATTTCAAATCAATTTTTCTCTGAAAAGAAAGAATTTGATATTGAAAAGGCCTTTAACTCCAAAGTGAAAAACATTTTTGGTAAAATGGTTTATGGGAAGGTTAAAGGGGTGAAGGAATTTTATGAAAAGATAACGAAGAAACCAGGTAATAAGCGAAACCCCTTGATAAACCCTATGAGCGAAACCTCCTTGACTAATGAGCGAAACCTACTAACTTATGTACATACAAGCGAAATCCTATCGTATCCTATGTACACATAAGCGAAAACCCAACATTAAACCCTAATTTGACTTTCAAGACCCTATGTTGACCTAAGACATGATGTAGACGTAGTCAACAGACATTCCATGCATCAACAGACTCCCCCTTGGATGTTGACGAAGTCTTCAGCTCCGAGTCTTCAGTCTTAGTCTTTTCTCCAACTCTCTGTCTTCACATCATAAGCATTCTATCTTCACAAGTTCAATCTCTTATCCTAGCTCCATCTTCAAACTCCCCTTTGACTATTGATCCAGACTCCCCCTTTCACAGACTCCCCCTCTCAATATACTAGAATCTGAGGTCTTTATCTGGTTCAATCTTTGACAATTAGCTTCCGTTGGGAATAATGAAGTCCAAAACCTGTGTCTCAAACATCAATCATTACAAACTATCTTTTCAACAATAAATCACAAACTCAATCAGTTTTAGAAATCCACTCAAGTATTCAGGTCCAAGAGAATGACCCTGATTACTCAATTAATCTACCAAGTTCAACTTAATGACCTTGGTTGACCATTTGACGAATCAAACTGATTTTGAAAACATTTTCAAACATTTTCTGAAAATAACAAGTATCAAGTTAATGAACTTGTTTTTGACTTTTCAATAATACAAACTTCATCAAAATAAGCTCTCCTCATTCTTCAGTTCAGAATCTCCTGCATCTGTTTCAAACATCTGAGAATCCAACAATCAACTCTCCACTTTGGTTTGTCTAAAAATAAAGCAGAAATAAAATCTTTTTGGATTTTATAAAGAGTTCTAAACTAAGAAATGAAATACAGAAAACTTAAATTGCAGAAAGTAAACAAAGTAAACTATTTACAAACATATTTTTGGCGAGCGTGTCAAGGAATCATATCAGCTTTTCAGACAAATTACAAGTACCGTTAAGCTTCATTTCATACTCAGACTTAAACAATTCACCTCGATTGTCGATATACTGATCCATCTTAAATTCTCACACAATTTTCAATCTGTCCAGGATATGGATTTATTGTTTTAGAGACTTAAACTTATACGTGTGTCCCACCTCTTGAATATACTCCCGTATCCAGATCCCGATATTCAGTCTTACAGGTAATTATGACACAAATGATATCTGTAAGGGGTTAATAATTTATGAAGAATCATGAGAGCTCAGGTCAGAACTACCGTTCAGCAGAGAGATCATGACTCAACTTGTGGGTGTGTCCCTTTAGAGGATCTTTTTTACAACAGCATTGCTAAGCAATTTTATTGTCTTATCATATATGCTGAGGGTGATGCTATGTTTCAAGCATTGCAGAAAGTATTATTCAAGGACTAGGTCAGAACTTCCATTCAGCAGAAGTCCCGGAATAATACCCCCGATATCACTGAGTATAAAAACCTAGTATATCAGAAAAAGGAATCTTTCAAACGAGATTTCAGGGGTTACCTATATATCCAAGTAGTGTTCCCCACGAAATAAGCAAGTAAGATTTAAGTTTATATCCCGAACAAATCTACTAAATGTGCGAAAACCTATCGACACATCATTAGCGAGACTGTTTAACTCATTTAAACTTTACAAATCTTTAGCATACTGTAATTGTCTAGCCGATGTACTATCATTTTCCCTATATACACAAGCTCTTTTTTCAGATTTTATCATGTTTTTGAATTTTTGCATTTTTTACTGTTTTTGTATTTTCTGAAAATATATCTACATACATCTATCTACTCCCCCTAAATACCAAAACAAGTAAAAAATCGACAAACCATTGCAGATTGTTTCTCGTCTTCATCCGCAACAGTACTCTCATCAACGCCAAATATGCCATCCGACACTGAAAGAAGCTTCATACCGTTCAGTTTTAACAAATATTGAAACCGATTTTTATCAAAAGCTTTGGTATTTAAATCAGCTTTCTGTTCGTCAGTGTGGATTTTCTCAATTCGTATCAACTTTTTCTCAAAACAATCACGAATAAAGTGATGACGAATTTCTATTTGTTTAGTTTTAGCGTGATGTACTGGATTCTTTGTTATATTTATTGCGGCCTCATTATCAACAAAAAGAGGTGTGTTAAGAAACTGCAAACCGTAGTCGCACATCTGTTGCTGTATCCACAGGATCTGAAAGCAGCAACTGCTAGCAGACACATACTCCGCTTCACATGTAGATAACGCCACAGACGTTTGTTTCTTACACTGCCAGGTAACCAATCTAGTTCCAAAGAACTGGCATCCTACAGTTGTTGATTTTGAATTGACTTTGCAGCTTCCGAAATCCGAATCGGAATACCCTTCGAGCGTAAAGTCGCCTTTTCTAGGATACCACAACCCCAATGAAGGAGTTCCTTTCAGGTAGTGCAATATCCTCTTCACAATAATCATATGCGAAGCTCTCGGGTTAGATTGAAATCTTGCTGCGAGGCACGTTGGGTACATGATATCAGGACGTGAAGCAGTTAAATACATCAAAGAACCTATCATGGATCGGTAAAACGTTTCATCAGCCCTGTCTCCGGTGAGATCTGGGTGAATCCCATGATTTGTTGCAAGTGGGGTAGCAGCTGGAGTAGAACTTGACATCCCAAATTTCTCTAGAATATCATGAACGTACTTCGTCTGGTGAATGAAAATTCCCTGAGGAAGTTGTTCAACTTGTAGACCCAGAAAGAATTTCATCTCCCCCATTGATGACATTTCGAACTTTTGCTTCATCACTGATTCATAATCTTTGCATAGACTTTCATTCGTTGACCCAAAAATTATATCGTCCACATAAATCTGAACTATCAGAAGATGACCGTCGACCTCTTTAGTGAAGAGAGTGGCATCCACTTTTCCAAGAATGAACTTGTTGGCTAGTAGGTGTTGAGACAAAGTCTCGTACCAAGCTCTCGGGGCCTGGTGTAAACCATACAGCGCTTTGTCCAATAAGTAGACTTTGTTTTTGTGGATTGGATCGGTAAAGCCCGGTGGCTGTCCGACATAAACCTACTCTTTGACCTTCCCATAAAGAAACACCGATTTTACATCTAACTGATATACTTTGAAGTTCTTCCAAGATGCAAATGCAAGGAAAATTCTGATTGCCTCTAGTCGTGCTACAGGAGCATAGACTTCTGTAAAATCAATTCCCTCCTGTTGACTAAATCCCTGAACAACGAGTCGAGCTTTGTTACGAATCACAACTCCTCTATCGTCTCTCTTGCATTTAAATACCCATTTTGTATTGATTTTTCTTTGACCATCCGGCAAATCAACTAACTTCCACACTCCCAATTTCGCAAATTGACTCAATTCCTCCTGCATTGCATTGACCCAAGAATCTTCTGTAAGCGCCTCTTTGTAAGTTCTTGGTTCAACCTGCGAGATGAAACAACTCAATGAGAATTCAGTTTGCAAAGGAGCAACTTTTGTATAAAAACATGTAAGCCCTTTATCAATCTGTCTTCGAGTGCGAACGCCTGTCTGTAATTCTCCTATGATCAACTCCTCTGGATGATATGAAAAATTTCGCGGCATCACTTCGCTTGGAACATCTACATTTCCCTCCAGATTAGTAACATTCTGATCTGCATCTTGTTCACCAACTTGGTTTGTTTGACTTGAAATCTGAATTTGCTCCCCCTCAGAATCTGAATCACCATGATCAAAGACTGGCATGTTTTCAGCTTCTTGATTATCATTCTGAACCGACTGATTTTCCTGAGCAACTTCATTCTGTTGGACATCATCGTGTTCACCAGCATTACTCGGATCTGCTTCATCATCATTTGAAGTTTCCCGTGGTCTTCTAGAATACTCAGCTGGGAACCTTAGCTGCGACTCATATTAACGCAAAATATCCAACTCATCAAAGAAATCTTCATCATCCTCTGATTCTTCTCTCATGTCAAACGAATCCCACAGTTTGTCATAATGATAACGCCATGAATCTCCAGGATTCTGCGGCGGCATAGTATAACCTTGACATTTAACATTTGCAGCTTCAATAATCCGTTTCTCACTTGGAACGAAGACACGTCGCATCGGATTTGCATAACCAACAAATATTCCCTCAATGCACTTCGGACCAAACTTTCCATGAGGCTCTATAACTGTACAGGGTGACCCGAACGGTTCTAGATACTTCAAATTCGGTTTACGGTTATTGATTAGCTCAAAGCATGTTTTGTTGAACTTCTTGACAGTGAGAACCCTGTTGAGCGTATAACATGCGGCGGAAACAGCTTCAGCCCAAAAATTTATCGGTAACTTTGAATCTGCGAGCATAGTTCTAGCCGTCTCGATTAGTGTCCGGTTTTTGCGTTCTGCGACTCCATTCTGCTGCGGAGTGTACGGAGCACTAAACTCATGCAATATACCTCTTTCATCACAAAATTCTTCCATCTTGCTGTTTTTGAATTCAGTACCATTGTCACTACGAATTCTTTTGATACGCCTTTGGTACAAATTCTCAATTTTTCTGAACAACGCCATCAAACTATCAAACGTTTCGTCTTTCGTCTTCAAGAAAGAAACCCACGAAAATCTGGAATAATCATCAGCAACGACCAAACAATAGTAATCTCCTGTAATACTTTTGACATTCACAGGACCAAATAAATCCATGTGAAGTCTTTCCAGAGGTCTCGAAACTGAATTGACTTGCTTTGTAGGGTGTGACTTTTTCTTCTGCTTGCCTTTAACACAGCTAATGCACTCCCCTTCCAGATGAAAACCTTTGACATGAACTCCAAGAACCAAATCATTGTGCACCAAGTGATTCATCTTCCTTAGGTGAATATGCCCCATCTTGCAGTGCCACAATCTCGATTCTTTCTCAGTTGCTCTAGACACAAAACAATGTGCTTGACCAGTAGATGTAGTTGCTACACTCATATCTAACACATATAAATCATTCACTCTAGGTGCCCGCATGTTAATCCATTCTTCAGGAATAACAAATCCTGGTTTCAAGATCAAACATTCTTTATCAGTGAAGTGAGTAGTATACATATTGTCACAAATCTGCGAGATACTCAGCAGATTGTTCTCCAGCTCAGTAATGTAGTTAACTCTTTCAAACGTCACAATCCCGTTGGATAACGTTCCTTGACCAATAATTCTACCACCTTCATGACCAGCAAATCCCACATAACCACCATTGATATTTCTCACATCATACAGCAACGCAGTCTTCCCTGTCATATGTCGAGATGCTCCACTATCCATGATCCATCTGGATACAAGTTTTGGAAGATCCTGCACATAACAAACTTCAAATTAACCAACTTCAATAAAGATGCCGATTCATGCTTCGCGATCAAGGAAGCTCCGGCAATTCAAACTGCTTAGTCGAACATGGAGTCCACCCAGGCCTCATCAGCCTTAGGTGTAACCTTGACTCTCGCAATTTGAATTTTGAAGTTTTCAGCCTTAAGAGGTGGAAAATTTGCATCATAATCAATTTGAATTGAATCCTCAGAAGATTTCACCTTCTTCTCAGTTTTTGGTTTCCAAACTTGTTGAGATAATGCAACCCGTTTGTAAAATTTGTCATTTTTAGTTACCACTTTCTTTACAGGTTCATTTTTCACTTTGGTGTTGTCATTTTTCACACTCTTTTTCTCAACAACGATTGGTGCTTTACCCTTTTCTTCAACTTTCTTCTTTTGAATCTTCACAGTTTCAGTCTTAGGCTTCACATTAGTACACTTTCGTGCAATGTGACCAACTTGATTACATCTGAAACATGTTCGAGTATCAACAACTCGACTTGTGCCTTCAGACTGATACTGTGAAGCTCTTTTCTCAAAGAACTCTTCATTCGATTTTGAAAAAATTACTTTCTCTTCATCAGCAAGTGAACTCGAACTGTTCACAAACTTTTTCTTTTCAGCAAACCTCTTGTTTGGAACATTTCTTTTCTGATAAGACTTACCCCCCTGATAACCACCCGACCAATGGTTTCGATTGTTATTATAAAAACGTGATGGATTATCAGATTTCTTGTAGTATGATTTATCTTTCTCAAAACTCATTTTTCTCTTTGTTTGACTCAGATTGTTCACTTCTGACAAATCACATTTGTCAATTTGTTCACATTTACATTCTCAATCGGAAACTCAGAATCAGAATACAACTTATTAGATCCAGCCATCTTGTATATTACAAGACCCGGTTCATCACTTAAGTTGTTTTTGGATTTTGGTTTCTGAATGTACTTATCCAAGAAACACCCATCTTCCTCAGTAGTGTCACCATCCGTTTTTAGCACATTTTCAACAACACCTTTTACAATATCACTTTGGACACTATCGTCATTGGAAGATGTGAACGTGACATCAATTGAATCCGAAAGATTCATTTCACTTTCTTCTTCAATTTCAACCAACCCTGATTGCTTTTTCGTGTAATTATCAAGAACAGGTGGTGGAACTTGATGAAAACCCACCCCAGTTCCATCAGAATACACATCTTCGCCTGCTTTGTCTTTCCCGATGGGTTTGGGAATAATGTGTTGCAAAACAAAGCTTGCAGAGCTGTAATTGTTAAGCTTCAACTTGATTCGCTCGTTTTCAATTTCAGCCTCTTGAAATTTAAGTTTCAGTTTAGCTATTTCATCCAGTTGTTGGTTGATTGATTCTTCTTTTACTCTAAGCACTGCTTTCAGGTGTTCATTTTCTTTATAAGTTTTACCATTTCGATCATCATTATCTTTCATTGTGCTTTTGAGTTTTTCAAACTTCTCAGAAATCTGACGGTTTTCAAGAATTAACTTTTCATTTTCTTGTTTAATTTTGTCATGATCAATTTTATCATTTTCAATTTGGCTAGTTAATTCTCTTATCCGTTCAGTTGAAGCTTTAACTGTTTTGTCACGATCAAGAATCTGATTCTCAATTCTTCTGACCTTTGCTGTCAGATCTTCAACTTTCTTACCGTTGAGATACGTGACTGTATTACAAAATTTGCACTCTTTGTTGCAATTTTTGCAATCAGCATTTCCATCAATTTGTTTACCTGACGCATTTGTTGACAAGTTTGAACTGACCTGGCTTTTTGACTCAGACACGGAGTTAGAGTCTACCTCAAGTGCCTTAGCAACCAGCACTTTGTCAGCCATTTTTCCGAGGTTCTCAGCAGTCAACTCCTGTGTTGTGTCAATAACTCCAGTATCAATCTTCTTTGATTTTTCCTGCTCTTCTTTCTCCTTCCTCTCTTTCTCTTCTTTCTCCTTCTTTTCTTTTTCTTCTTTCTCTTTCTCGTCTCCAGTTCCCCACCATTTATTCTGCCAATAATCATCCTCTTCTTTGTACTCCTTGATTATGGCTTCGATATCAAGCGTTTTGTCATCGATCGCAATATTTCCATATTCATCAAGATAACACTCTCTATCCGGATCCCATCTATTTGCTCTCCTCCCTTCCAGAAAGATACGAGATATTCTAATTATTCTGTTTTCAGCCAGCATTTTTCTGTATCTATATTTCTGCTCTTCAGTTCTATCGTCTTTCCACGAAATAGGTTCGTTTTTCGCCATGAATGCGTAACCAACTGCATCTTCTTCAGGTAGAACCTCGTTACTCCAATCATACCCCTCATCATCGTAAATCACCGCAAGAGCTCTAGATTTCTCTTTATTGTCTTCAACCTGCTTCAATCTAGGCGTCTCAGATTTATTCTGATGATAAATTGCCTTCTTGTAATAATCATCTCTGAAAGGGTTCTCTGACTCATCAGCATATGCGTTTCTGCATTCTCGTTTGAAGTGACCTTTCTGCTTACATTTGAAACAAGTCACCTTGGATTTATCGAACCCCAGCTTGGTAGATGGACCACCAATTGTCTTCCTGCCAGTAATTTCCATGAAACGCTGTGCTCGACGAACAGCACTGGCCATAGCCCAACGAATATCGATCAACTCCATTTCTTCAGGATCTATCTGATCATAATCTTCTTTCATTAAGTTGGTATTGCCTATCTTCCCAGCTACTAACCCTTCATATGATTCCAACACCGATGCTAGGAAGATCATATGTTGTTTGGCCGACTCCTCATCAAAATTCTGAGCATTCTTCAAGTCTATTGCAATGTTGCATTGAAAACGATTCTTTGCATCAGAATGACTTGCAGATGATGAAGATCCACTATGATAACCAATGTGACTTCCACTGCTTTGACCACTTTGACTTTCTTTGCTTGCTGTGGACACATTTTCAGCAGAAAACGCAGTCTTGGGAGAAGTTGCTTTTGGCATCATGCTCTTTGGATAATACAAATCCAAATTCTGCTGGTAAGATGAGTGATTGACTTTGAATGTCTTCTTCAGTTCCAACTCGTGACTCTCGAGTCTCTCAATCAGCAAATCTGGAGTAAGATCTTTCGGCAAGATAGTGTTTTTTAACATGAGAGCATAATATCTCCAATCCATCTCGTCTGGCAACGAATCGAACAACTTGTCTACTTGCTCATCATCAGGATACTTAATTCCATGTCTAGCTAATTCCAGCTTTAAGTGTCCAAACCTCTCAATCATTTTTTACACTGATTCATTTTTTAAACACCCAAACATATCAAACTCTTTCCTAAGTAGTTTCTTTTTGTTTTTCTTGATTTCTTCACTACCTATACATTTCTTTTCTAACTTTTCCCAAAGATCTTTTGCATTTGAATAATCGATCAAGGCAATAATGTCTTCCCGAACAGACTGAAATAACAATGCCACACATTTTTGTTCAGCTACAAATGAATCAATCTCCTCAGGTGATGTTAGAGTTTCACCATTTTTGTTTCCATTGACATATCCGTTTTTCAGACTTTTCCAGCTAGGAAATGCAAATGCCATCAACCAATCTTCAAACTTTCTTGACCACCGACTGTATTCCTCGATAGCCATTAGCTTTGGAGGTTTATTGAATGTTCCGAAGGCACTTTCCGATTCCCAAGCTTCCTTTTTCTTCTCTTTAGGCGGATTCTCATTCGTATTGCTAGACGAAGAATCATCGTTTCCGGAATTTCCAGCGAATGCGTACATGTCGCTAAATGGGTTCAAGAATATATCATCCATCTTGAATGTACCTACAAAAACAGCAATCACTTAGAAAAAATTTCGAGATTTTGAAAAATGATGACAAATAAGCGAAATCAGCTTGTATGACTGATAAGCGAAATTAGTTGTAAGTGACAGATAAGCGAAAGTGACAAATAAGCGAAACTATATGTGTCTGTAAAAACGAAATCAACTATTTGACAGATGAGCGAAACTATGTTTTGACAGAAAAGCGAAACCACACTTGACCGTATAAGCGAAAGTGTGTAATGTCCGAATAAGCGAAAGTCAATTGTCCGTTCGAGCGAAACCCTAATGTCTGTAAGAGCGAAACAATCAGTGTACGAATAAGCGGAACCTTATGGTTCGTATGAGCGAAACCTTCAGATTACCGAAAAAGCGAAACCTGGTTTTTACCCAATTTTTACCATTTTTAAGTTGAGTTTTAACCTGAAACTTTCTAGGGTTTGTTAAACGTATGTTTTACACGTTATACTCGAATTTTAGGCCATTTTAACCGTAGGAACCAGTTTAAATCAAAAAAATATGAGAGAAAATGAGTAGAAGTGAGAGAATTTTGTCGAATCAGCTGTAGTAGTATGAACTCCTCGTCCTGAAGCTCTGATACCACTTGTTGGACCGTTTTGTAACCCTGAAAAGTCAGTCAAGGATGTTTATCTTCACGTATAAAGGCAGAATCAGTATACACGAAGTTACACAGCTTTTCCTTTTCAATTCATTCTCTTTTATTGCTTTCTGAGTTGATTTTGACAGAGTTCGGTTACATAAGCAATGAACAGGTCTCGCTCCAATGTACTGACATCAATGATCTGGTTTCGCTCGAACGACTATATATAGACCATGTGGTTTCGCTTATACGACATGACTAATAAGCGAAACCCCTTGATAAACCCTATGAGCGAAACCTCCTTGACTAATGAGCGAAACCTACTAACTTATGTACATACAAGCGAAATCCTATCATATCCTATGTACACATAAGCGAAAACCCAACATTAAACCCTAATTTGACTTTCAAGACCCTATGTTGACCTAAGACATGATGTAGACGTAGTCAACAGACATTCCATGCATCAACAATTTCAAGTGGTAAAATGAACAAGGTGATGAATTGATCCCCTAACCTACAAAAGGTTTATGAAATCAGCAAAACTTATTTTTTGGAAAAACCATTTTGATTAAAACAAACTTAAGTGTTTTGAAATCATAATGGGAAAATAGTTTGTTGTCAGGGGGAGTTCTGATTGTTTATGCCAAGTGAATGGCGATTTGAAGTGATTCGATATCAGTTGTCACGTTACTTGTACAGTTTGTTTTCAAATTTCTTTTAAATGATTTTGAATTTTAGGGGGAGTAAGAATTTTTCAGAAAATCCAAAAACATTAGAAAATTTGAAAAAAAAAAAAGAGTTTTGTTGTTTAAAAGAGGAAATGATTGTACATCAGTGGACGATCACAGCATGCTAAAGAATTGGAAAGTTAAAAAGTGTTAAACGGTCTCACTGATGATATGCCAGTAGGTTTTTACACAGTTAGTAGATTGTGACGAGATATAAACCTAATTTTCAATCTTGCTTATATCGTGGGGAACATCTCTCGGATATATGGGTAACCCTCGAAATCTTGTTTGAAAGGTCCCTCTTTCTGAGATACTAGGTCTTTATGCTTAGTGATGTCTGGGGTATTATCCCGGGACTTCTGATTTTGCGGAAGCAATGGCCTAGTCCCCGGAGAATACTTTACGCTTGCTTAAAATAAAAGCCTGCCCTCAGCATAAAAAATGATGAAACATTGAAAAATGCTAATCATGTGCTGTTGGAAAAAAGATCCTCTAAAGGGGACCCACCAAAAGTTGAAGCCGTCATCTCTCTGCTGAACGGAAGTTCTGACCTGAGCTCTCACGGTCTTCGCAATTTAACCCTTACAGATATCATCTAGGTATACTCACCTGTAAGACTGAATATTGGGATCTGGATACGGGAGTATATTCAAGTGGTGGGACACATGAATAAGTTTAAGTACTTAAAACATTAAATTCGTATCTCGAAACAGTTGAACTTTGTGTGAGAATTTAAGTGGATCAATATACTGACAATCTAAGTGAATCGTTTAGAACTTAAAATGTTTAAAGCTTAACGGTGTTGGTGATTTGTCTCAAAAACTGATATGATCCTCTTACACAAACTCACAAAAATATTGTCTGTAAATATTTCTTTAATGCATTTCATTAAACTCAAAATCCAAAAAGATTTTCAGTGTGTTTTAGTATAAATTTTTGAAAATTCAAAAAGATTTTCGACAACTGAGGTTGAAGAGCTGATTTTCAAAATTCCGAGTGCTAAACATGATGATCATTTTGAGGGGGAGTTTGTGATAGTAGAGAGAAAAGATTTTGGATTGTTGTCCGACAAGTGGTCATCAGAAATATTAAAATGTTAAATCATTTTATTTCTGCAAGTGGTTTATCAAATTTTAAATTTATAAATCTTATTTTGAGGTAGAGGATGTGCAGGATAGACTGGATTTTGATTCTGAGTAGAGAGCCAGGTCACGGTCCTGATCCTATGAAAGCCAGACCACTATCCCAGCACAAGTTGAGGAGGAGTCTGAAGGTGTATAGAGCCAGGTTCTGATCCTGATACTATCAATGCTGGTGAACTTAAGGAATCAAGAGATCTGATCAAGAGGATTAGAGAGAAGCAAGAGCCAAGTTCAGATCAACGTTTGAGGAGATTTAAGGAGAGTCTGTTGGTTCTGAGTTGAAGATAAAGCCAGGTTGAGATTCTGGAAATGATAAAGAAAAAAGAGAAGATTTGAGAATACTTTACAATGTCAGATACTTCAAAAGAGAAGCCCAAAGACTGATAAAGACTGAAGATATTGAAAACTCGACACTTAAGACTCGTCAACATTCGAGGGGGAGTCTGTTAGGGCATGCGTCTGTTGACTTCGTCTTGTATCGAGTCTTGTACTTAGAATGTTAGATCAGGGCACGTAGTTCGAGATTTAAATGTAATTTCGCTTGAAAGGATGTAATTCCGCTTGAAAGGTCATAAGGTAATTCCGCGCGGAATTAGATTCCGCTTGGAATCTAATTTCGCTTGGAACCATTTCAAACGGAATTAGGAGCCTATAAATACCCCTTCAAGCGAAATCAGTTGTAACAATTCCGGTTTCAGTGTCGAACTGCTGCCGAAGTGTCGTCTCGCTGTAATTTGTTGTCAAATCAATTTTACGACAGTTTAAAATGAATATCTTGCTGAATTGACCTCAGTACGACTGTTTCCGCCTTTTGTACTGAGCAAAAACTCTTCTGATCGACTCATTCGGGTCCGAAAACGATCCTACAAACGCCAAACTTAATTATAATAAAATTCCGCCTAAAAAAACCGCCAAAAAACATCATATATATACCACATCTCAGACCTTCCATTAAAACACACAAAAACCCAAACGCCATATTTAATATATACCATTCATCTTAGAAACGCCAAAAAACACAAACATCAAATATCCTCTAAACCAAAACGTTTCTTTGAAATTTAGTTTGGTTGTCGGTAAGGTTTCGCTCAATGTAATTGACAAAATCCTTCAGTGAGGATATTGTCCATTTCATTGAGTAAAATCTTATTGACTTTATCCTCAACTTCCATCCAATTTATAACGCCAAAACATACAAAAACATTATTGAGGTTTGTTCTCAATAAAGTTTAGCTGTATGGGGTGGACTACATTGCCAGACATCTTTCTTAACTGAGGATTAACAATGTTGTCCATCACCATATAGCAAAACATTATTGATTTAGCATGATCAAATTTAGAGTTTTAAGGTGCTTTTATTTAGTGGCGTTCTTTTTCTCGGTAAAACGCCAAAAAGTTAAAAAATCAAACATCGTTCATTGGAAATTCCAAGATTGTTGGCTGAAGGGTGTAAACCCAATAACATTTTGCTGCATGAGATGGACAAATATTCAAGAAAAAGTGGCTGATTTCAGACTTTGTGCTTCCACACGACAACAAAAAAACTACTTCAAAAAAAAATCAAAATAAATCATAAGAAAGTCGAAACAGCCAGTGAAGATGCTTCAAAAGAAGAAAGAGACCGGTGACAGTGAAGGTTTGGAAGGTCAATTGTTTATATATATATATATATATATTTAATTTTCTTTCCAGTTGATTGTTATATAATAACAACGCCATATGTAATAAAACGCCACACAGCCAAATGCTTGCTTGTCAAAACGCCATCATGCCATAAAACGCCCCAAAAACTACCAAAATATAATAAAATTACTTTGGACAAGTATTATAAAAAACCTAAAAAATAAAAAAATAAAAAAAATAAAAACCAAATATGAAAATGTAACTAGAAATAGTAACTACAAAACAGTAAAACTGAAGAGATGGAAAATTTTGTTATATTAGAATCTAAAACGCCAAACTTGAAAGATGAGACGTGTTACAGACTTCAGAGATAAAGCTTATCAAAAACAATAATTACAAACAGTAACTGAAAGGACGAATACTTTATTATAATAACACACCGCCTAACCTACGCGCCAAAAAGACATCCTATAAAATGATACGTCTCAGCAACTTCAGTTTGATCAAACCAAAAAACCAAACGCCAATACTACTAAATACCACTCACTGTAAAAACGCCAAAAAATTAAAAAAATCAAAGATGGCTTTCTTGGATATTCAGTATTGTTCTTCGTGAAGTTTCACTGAATGGATTGTTAGGTGAGGGGAGTAACTCAGTAAAATTTTGCTGCATGAGATGGACAAATCTTAAATAAAAATATACTGATGACAGTCATATGTCATTTTGTGTTCTTTGTTCTTGAAGAAGGCTTCGATGAGGAGAATAGATCAATGACACTGAAGAGTGGGATGATTATAAAGATGAAGATCCAGTTGAAGAACAAAAGCGAAAAACCCACCCACACGTCATAGATCTATGTCCCCAAACATCCACAAAACCCACTTCAACAGACGAGCAAACAAAATAATCAAATCGATGGGTTTGTTAAGTTTTACATAAAATTCATATATTTGGCGACAGTTCTTGTAGTACTAAAGAAGAGAGTGACTGATGACAGTTAAGACTGTGAAGAGAGATCCGATTAGGATTTTAATTTTAATTTATTTTTTTCTCTTCTATTTTTTTTCCCCGTGGTTGTAATATAATTTTCCAATTGTAAAACACCAAGATACCACAAACGCCGAAATGTATATAAAAAATAATAGAACGATGGGCCATCTTGTCTAAAACGCCATTCAGAGATATATTCTGACCCCTAGGGTTCCAATGCCATATGATTTGAAAAACGCCAAAATGTTAATACAATAAACCATTAAAACGCCATATAATTATTAAATTTGGTTAACGCCAAAAAATCTTAAACTCCAAAAATAAATCAATATTGGGAAAAGCGGAAGACAAAATGACAAATAAGCCCATACGCCCTAATTAAATCGCGCGCCACGTGTTGGGCCAGGATGCGTTCTCACCATTCTCACACTTTTTGGCGTTTTTCTCCTGATCCCGACACATATTATATTTACTATAGTATATTATGGTTCTATTATTATATATTGAATATTAATAAAACTAGTTGATTTTCCGCCCGCGCGTTGCGGCGGGGACCCAATGACTGCAAAACGTGTGTCAGCAACGGTAAGCAGATACCGAATATCAAAACATAAATAAAAATAACGTGGTAAGGATAGTCACTCCGTCCTAAAAAACAATTTTAAATAACCTAATATATAATAATAGGACCCACATGTCCTACACGTTGGAAATTCTGTTGTTTTCAGTTCAGTTATTACGGTGCTAACACGTTAAAATATGGATGAGCTCGGTACCGGTAACGGAACCGAAAGTACCGATCCAGAAAATCATCGAAATTAGGTACCGGCACCGAAAATGCTCTGTACAATACGGTATGGTATTTGAAGGTAAAAATCAATAAATACAGGTATGGTGCTAGACCGGTGTCGAACCGAAAGTAACGATTCTGAAAACGCCAAAAGGTGGGTACCAAATTGGTACCGAAAATGATTTGGTATAGTAAATTTGGTACTGATACGATATCGGTTTGCTTACTGAATTTGATACGATTTGCTAATCAATAATCTAAATATCAAAGTTAATTTTACATGCTACAATTCACTCATTACAGAAAAAGACAAAAAAGAAAGCAAAATAAGTTGTTATGTATATAAAACCTCAGTCAAACGAAATACAATTTAGTTACTGTGTGTATGAATACTAATCTAAACGGTGCAACTACTTGCATTGCTATGTTGCTACATGATTTGATGAGCTCGGTACCAACCGGTACCCAAAATACCGTTACCGAAATCCCCAAAAGTGGGTACCGGTACCGAATATACCTGGTACGATACCGGTCAGTACTGGTACGGCACCGGTATTTGAGTGTAAAAACCGGTGAATACCGGCACCGTTACCGAATATACCTGGTACGGTACCGGTCGGTACTGGTACGGCACCGGTATTTGAGGGTAAAAACCGGTGAATACCGGTGTCGAACCGGTACCGAAAATACACCCGGTTTGCTAAATTTGATACTGGTACCGGTACCCAATACCATTTGCTAATCACCTATTGATAGCGTATTGCCACGTGGCATATAACACTATTAAAAAACTTCAGTTTTTAATATATAGGGTAATTTAACGAGATTTTGTTGTCTACTGCCGTATCATATAATAAAACCAAATCATGGTACTATCCTATCACATGCAAAGAATGATATTTTATTTGAAGAACAAAAAGTTTGGAAGCTTAATCAATTCACGTGACTAAAGGTTATATAATTGATAGACATTCTGAAACATGTATAGCCGATCATGAAAATGTTAATTTATTATTAGGGATTTCATAGAAAAAGAAAACTAATATTATATTTGACATATGGGTAACTTATTATATACACCTAGTTAGTAGTGGTCATATCTAATTACGTGATCTCTATGTGATATGTAATATTACTTTTTATATTGAAATATAATATTAATTTTATGAAGTATAAAACAATTAGTGAACTAACTGAGTGCAAACATTTGTATTTAACACAATTATGTGTAATTGTTTAAGAATAAAAAGTGTGCAAATGTAAAATATATCGTAAGCAGATATTATGAGTACTCATTACAACTATATATGATTTGTAAAAGGTATATCTTAAAAGATATATAGAACGACATATAATAAATCTTAGTTACATTAATATATTAAATAATAATATCACAATTATTTAATTAATATATTATATTTGATAAAGTTATAGCTGTTAATTTGACAGAAAATGATAAATTTCATTTTCTAGGCTAATTGGTTTTATGCCATAGAAAATATATTTAACAAGGTAATGTCATGGGACACTACTAAGTTCATAGTCACTAGTTGAGAGAATGATCAACAGTGAAATGACCAGAGTCACCTAGTTGAGAGAATGATCAACAGTGACATAACCAAAGGCACTAGTTGAGAAAATGATCAACAGTGATACGACCACATGCACTAGTTGAGAGAATGATCAACAGTGTTATGACCCCAGTCACTAGTTGAAAGAATGATCAACAGTGCTTTGACCACCGTCACGGGAACGCCTAGTGACAGATACCATTAAATCATAATAAGATATATTTTATATCTATTACTTGATAAATTCACTATTGCACGAAAGTGAGCCAATGAGTGATATGACAACTGTCACATCGGAACTGCCATCATGTGACAAATACTGATTGAGTTGCGTAAATAAAAACAAATATAAAAACCCTTAATGCTGTAAAGTATAACAATATATTTTTATAAAAATGGAATGAACTCGCCAGTATTTATTACTGATAAAATGTTTTCAAAATGCGTTACAGGTAATGCTGTAAAGATAATAGAAGCCAGCTATGGAGCACTGAAGGCTTAAATAAAGTGGCTATAAATACCTAAATAAAAGAAGAAATTATGTTTTATTTATTTGGGTTTATCACTATAAAAACAATTGATTGGAATATGGGTTTTAGCCCATTTGTTTAATATTAAAAGTTTGGTGTTTTACGAACTCTGAAATCATTTCCTAACTACGATCCAGATGAAAAATGTTTCCGCTGCGTAATTAATAAACACCGGTACCATCTGACTGACTCGCGGTTCCCGCTCCTAAGGTGGGGTCGGGTATGTAGGGTTTTATACATTACTTGACACCTGTTATTATTGGCCAAAGAGTTAGCCAATAGTAACACAAATATGGTTTAATTTTGTCTCGTGAAGGCATGCACATTCAATGCCATATATTAGTAATAATATATTTAAACCTTTATTTATGTCTTTGTTATTTAAAAATAGTGTTATATTTAATTAAATATGGTTTAAATATTATATTGGGCCAGCATTTAGAGAAAACGGTGAAAAGTGTGAGAACGTAGAGAACGGTTATGGATCGTCAGATTAAAACAATTTATAGACTAGATGACGCGGTGGCGTTTTCGTAAATAACATAACTTTTATTGTTGTGGCTCGCTTCATTAAGGGTAAAAAAGTCTTTGTACTTCTCTACACAAAACGCCATCTCATAAAATAAAACGCCATTAAAATTACCAGCTTAACCTACAATAGCACACACCAACCTAATCTAAAAAACGCCATTAGATATAAAACGCCAAACTTAATTATAATAAAATCCCGCCTAAAAAAACCGCCAAAAAACATCCTATATATACAACATCTAGACCTTCCATTAAAACACACAAAAACCCAAACATATACCATTCATCTTAGAAACGCCAAAAAACCAAAACATCAAATATCATCTAAACCAAAACGTTTATTTGAAATTCAGTTTGGTTGTCGGTAAGGTTTCGCTCAATGTAATGGACAAAATCCTTAAGTGAGGATATTGTCCATTTCATTGAGTAAAATCTTATTGACTTTATCCTCAACTTCCATCCAATTTATAACGCCAAAACATACAAAAACATTATTGAGGTATGTTCTCAATAAAGTTTATCTGTATGGAGTGGACAACATTGTCAGAAATCTTTCTTAACTGAGGATTAACAATGTCGTCCATCACCATACAACAAAACATTATTGATTTAGTATGATTAAATTTAGAGTTTTAAGGTGCTTTTATTTAGTGGCGTTATTTTTCTTGGTAAAACTCCAAAAATTTAAAAAATCAAACATCGTTCATTGGAAATTCCAAGATTGTTGGCTGAAGGGTGTAAACTCAATAACATTTTGCTGCATGAGATGGACAAATATTCAAGAAAAAGAAGCTGATTTCAGACTTTGTGCTTCCACACGGAAACAAAAAAACTACTTCAAAAAACAAAAATAAAAATAAATCATGCGAAAGTCGAAACAACCAGTGAAGATGCTTCGAAAGAAGAAAGAGACTGTTGACAGTGAAGATTTGGAAGATCAATTGTTTATATATAAATATATATATATATATATATTAATTTTCTTTCCAGTTTATTGTTATGTAATAAAAACGCCACGCAGCCAAATGCTTGCTTGTCAAAATGCCATCATGCCATAAAACGCCCAAAAAACTACCAAACTATAATAAAATTAATTTGGACAAGTATTATAAAAAACCTAAAAATAAATAAAAATAAAAACCAAACTTGAAAATGTAACTAGAAAAAGTAACTACAAAACAGTAAAACTGAAGAGACGGAAAATTTATTATATTAGAATCTAAAACGCTAAACTTGAAAGATGGAAGGTGTTACAGACTTCAGAGATAAAGCTTATAAAAAACAGTAATTACAAACAGTAACTGAAAGAACGAATACTTTATTATAATAACGCACCGCCTAACCTACGCGCCAAAAAGACATCTAATAAAATGATACGTCTCAGCAACTTCAGTTTGATCAAACCAAAAAACCAAACGCCAATACTACTAAATACCACTCACTGTAAAAACGCCAAAAAATTAAAAAAAAATCAAAGATGGCTTTCTTGGATATTCAGTATTGTTCTTCGTGAAGTTTCACTGAATGGATTGTTAGGTGT
>JARYGA010028431.1:0-82559 GCA_030545235.1 Helianthus tuberosus | reverse complement strand
GGAAGTACTGACCTGATCAGTAATTATCTATCGTTGAAAAACAAAACGGATGAATTCAATATACTCACCTACTACGAGGAGTCTTTGTGCATACCTTGATCGCGGGGGTACATCCTGAAGTGGGACACACTAATATTTCAGTAATAATATTACCTTAACGTATCATACGGTAATGGTACTTGAAATGTTCATGCATTTTTGTTTAAGTGGACAAACATACTGGTAATCGTCTTGGACTACTTTTCATGAAAAATTAAATAAAGAATTAACTGCAAGTGTGAAACAGTTTGATTGTGCTGATATGATCTTCTTGCACATGATTCTCACAAAAAGATAAATTGTAAATATTTTTGAGTTTAGTTAATTTGTTTAGTTTATTTTGAAAAATATCAAAAACACCAAAAAGATTTCTTTTTAAAAGACTTCCATTTTGAACTGAAAGGTAGTTGTTTTTGCATGATAAGGTAAAATATTGGTTTATCTTTAATGTGAAAAATACTAATGGTTTTTTGAGATACTTGCTTGTGTTTCTAAACAGATTGATGCAGTTATCAAAATGAAGTGCAGAATACAAGTAAAGTGCAGATGGAGAGTGAAGTGAAGAACGTGTGAAGATGCATGGTAGGATCCTTGTACTACATTGTAGAGGGAGAGAGATATGAAGAATTCGGAGATACTTGCTTAACTAAAGATTGCTAGCTAACTGATCTACAACGAATGAAAGTTTTGGAGATTGGAAGCATCAGCTAAGGGGGAGTCTGTTGATGTCAGAAACTGTGTAGCTGACGCTATCCAAAGACCAAAAGAACACAAGATGGTTGAAGATAAAGTTACACTATGAAGCTACTGTCAAGGGGGAGTCTGTTGGTGCATATTCGATGACAACAGCTTAATAGTTTGATTATTTAGTCTTTGGATATTTTGTAATGGGCTTAGCTCATTGATTAGTGAGTTATTTGTTGTAATGGGCTTGGAAAATGGCCTAACCCAGTAGGAAGCCCAGTTCACAGACATGTGGTATATAAACATGTTTTGTGATTAGGGTTTTGAAAGTTAGAGAATTATAGAGAGAGAAAGTCTAGAGAGAGAGAAGAATTTTCGAATTAGGGCTTGAGCAAGATCACAGAGAGAGGCTGTGAGTTTGTGCGTGTCTTGAATTGATTGTAAAACTGTTCGTTTGGATAATCAATAGAAGACCGATTAATTATGAATTCTGTTTCTACTCGTTTCTGTGCAAATCTGATCTAGAGGATTCCGCACTCTAGGTTAGAAAGACAATTCTGTAACGATCTGTACGAACCAAGGGGACCTAGAAAATTCATGGCCAAGCAGATGGCTAAGGTCATACCAGATATTGTCAGTATGATTCACACCAACACTGACTCTCCCCATGGTTCTGTTGATTCGAAAGTGGAAACCCCCAAACCGACGTTCCAATTCAAGCAATTCATGGCGTGTAAACCCTTGGAGTTTACTGGAAAAGATGGCGCTACCACCATGATGAATTGGTTCGACGCGATTGAACTCACATTCCTACAAAGTAGGTGTCCTAATGACCTACGAACCTTGAATGCAACTGGAGTCTTCCGTTCGAGGGCACTCGAATGGTGGACCACCGAACGCAACAAAAGGGGAAATGATGTTGCGCACGCCTTACCTTGGGTCCAGCTTAAGCAACTTATGAAGGACCAATTTTGTCCTCCTCACGAGCTCCAAAAGTTGGAGAACGAGTTTTGGAACCTACCACAAAAGGGGAGTGACATAGATGGTCTTATTACCCGTTTTAAGCAACTTAGTATCCTCTGCCCTGGACAGGTCGACACCGTCCCTAAGTCTGTAGCCAAATTCATCCGTTGTCTTTCACCCTCCTTGATGAACCATGTTGCCTCTGCTTGCCCCAAAACGACTGAAGATGCTTTTCGTATCGCTACTGAGCTTAACAACAACTGCATCCTTCATGGAACCTATAACAAGGTTTCAACGAAGAGTGCGCACCAAGCCACAACCGATACCACCATTGTTGAACCTTCACCGTCTCAACACCCAAGAAAAACAATGGCAAGAAGCGAAAGGCTTCAAGCCAAAACTATGCGGTCGTCACTCCGCCAAACCCTCAGCCTTTACAATCAGTAGCTGTCGTTATCCCTACAACTCTCGAACCTCAAAGAAGAAACTACACTGGGACATGGCCAGCCCAAGTGTAACCAATGTTCTTACCATCACCCTACTAGCACCCCATGTCGCAAATGCGCAACCTGTAACAGGCTTGGGCATTTCGCTGATAGCTGTCGTTTTAACCAAAAGCTTGTTCAAGATCAAGCCATTGTTGCCAACCCTGCTCCTAACCAGGTTCAACCTCAAGCTGCTCCTGTGCGAGCATGTTTCAAGTGTGGTGATCTTAATCATTTAGCCAACGTG
Source organism: Helianthus tuberosus (assembly GCA_030545235.1). NCBI lineage: Eukaryota > Viridiplantae > Streptophyta > Magnoliopsida > Asterales > Asteraceae > Helianthus > Helianthus tuberosus. Next base: position 80,141 of record JARYGA010028431.1, on the reverse strand, counting down.
TGTCCTCAGCGTAATCAACCACCACAGCAGCAGCAGCAGCAACAAAAGGCTCAACAACCTGCTAAAGGCCGAGCTTTTCTCCTTACCACCGCTCAAGCACAAAATGCAAACGACGTCATTACTGGTACGTTTCTTGTGAACCATGTTTATGCTTCATGTCTATTTGATACTGACGCCGATAAAAGTTTTGTGTCGTTAGAATTCAAACCCTTGCTTAAGTATAAACGCCCTAAGTTGCCAAAATATTTCGTTGTCGAAGTTGCTGATGGTAAATCCGTCGCTGTCGATTCCGTCCTTACCAAGTGTTCTTTGATTCTCAAGGATCATACATTCTCAATCAATCTCATACCTATGCAAATGGGTAGCTTTGACATCATAGTAGGCATGGACTGGCTTAGGCGAGTATGTGCTGAAGTCGTTTATTCTGAAAAGTTTATATGTCTTCATCTTCCAAATGGTGATTCCCTGCACGTCTATGGCGAGAAACCTGTTGGACCGTTCTATGACCCGAAAAGTCAGTCAAGGTAGTTCATCTTCACGTATAAAGGCGGAATCAATGCACGCAAAGTTACAAACAGCTTTTCTCTTTCAATTCCTTCTCTATTGATGCTTTCTGATTACAATTTGACAGAGTTTCGTTACACAGCATATGACTAGGTCTCGCTCATAGTTACAGACTTAATCATCTGGTTTCACTCATAACAGCTATATATAGAAACTTTGGTTTCGCTTATACGGCATGACACATAAGCGAAACCTCCAAGATCCCTATGAGCGAAACCCCCTTAATGACATATGAGCGAAATTACATATAACAGATTTCGCTTATGATGACACACATGTCATCATGAGCGAAATTAACATTCTAAAACCCTAATTTCTGAATTTCAACTCCATACAAACTATCTAGACCTAAGACTCAATGCAAACGTAGTCAACAGACATTTCGTGCACCAACAAAACCTTCTCAAGATCTTAAGTTGATGTCGTGTATCCAAGCGAACAAGTACTTACGCAAGGGTACCTTCGCCTTTCTCGCCCATATTATGGAAAAGAAGGACAAAGGCCCAAGCAAGAGTGACGTTCCCGTTGTACGTGATTTTCCCAATGTATTTCCCGATGATCTTCCTGGTCCGCCTCTTGCTCGTTCTGTCGACTTTCGCATCGATTTAGTGTCTGGCGCTATGCCTGTCGCTAAGTCTCCCTACCGCTTAGCACCCTCTGAGATGCAAGAGCTTTCGAGCCAACTTCAAGAGCTTCTTGATAATGGCTTTATACGCCCTAGCACATCTCCTTGGGGCGCTCCCGTTTTATTTGTCAAAAAGAAAGATGGTCATTCCGCATGTGCATTGACTATCGTGAGCTCAACAAGCTTACTATCAAGAACCGATACCCCCTTCCTCGCATTGACGATCTCTTCGACCAATTGCAAGGCGCGACCTGCTTCTCGAAAATCGATCTTCGTTCTGGGTATCATTAACTTCGAGTCCTCGAAGAAGATATATCTAAGACCGCCTTTTGAACGTGTTATGGTTACTACGAGTTCGTGTTCATGCTATTTGGTTTGACCAACGCACCTGCGGTCTTCATGGATTTGATGAACCGCGTGTGCAAAGCGTACCTGGACCATTTCGTGATCATCTTCATCGACGATATTCTTATCTATTCCAAGACATAAGGAGAACATGAGCGACACTTGCGTCTTATCCTTCAACTTCTTCGTACTGAACGTCTATATGCCAATTCTCCAAGTGTGAATTTTGGTTAAAAGAGGTTCAATTCCTTGGTCATACTGTCAACGAACTTGGTATTTATGTTGATCCCGCTAAAATTGAAGTTGTGAAGAATTGGATCGCACCTAAATCCCCGTCTGAAATTCGTTCATTCCTTGGTCTTGCTGGTTATTATCATCCTTTTATCTCCAACTTCTTTAAGATCTCCGTCCATTTAACCTCTTTGACTCAAAAAGAGAGACCTTTTGTTTGGGGTCCCAAACAAGAGAAATCTTTTCAAACTCTTAAGGACATGCTTTGTCATGCTCCTATCCTCGCACTTCCTGATGGTAACGATGCTTCGTCGTGTATTGCGATACCTCAAACCTTGGTTTTGGTTATGTCCTTATGCAACGAGACAAGGTTATCTCTTACGCGTCAAGGCAACTCAAGATACATGAGAAGAACTACACTACCCATGACCTTGAACTAGGCGCAGTTGTTATTGCATTGAAGATTTGACGACATTACCTTTATGGCACTAAGTGTGTGGTCTTCACCAATCATAATTGCCTTCAACATATCTTTAACCAAAAGGAACTGAACATGTCTCAACGTCGATGGGTGGAGTTACTAAACGACTACGACTGCGAGATTCGCTATCATCCAGGAAAAGCGAATGTAGTAGCCGACGCTCTTAGTCGTAAAACTCATGTGAAGAGTATTCGTTGTCTCCAACTCGTGTTTGACCTTAAGATTCGAATTCTTGAAGCCCAATATGCCTCTATTAACGAGGGTAGTCTCTCTGTCGAGATACGAGGCGCTGTTGAAAATTCTCCTGTCTAAACCTGATGGTATTTTGTACTATTTCAATCGTATCTCGATCCCTAATCATGAAAACCTTCGAGACTTTCTAATGAAGGAGGCATAAAAATCGAGATATTCCATTCATCCTGGCGCTGACAAGATGTACCAAGATATGCGTATGTCATACTGGTGGCCCGGAATGAAGAGGGATATCGCCTCTTACGTTGTAAAATGTCTCACTTGTTCGAAGGTGAAAGCTGAACATCAACATCCCTCTGGTTTGCTCGAATAACCAGAAATTCCTGTCTGGAAGTGGGAGAACATCACCATGGATTTTATTACCAAACTCCCTCATACCTCTTCTGGTCATGACAGTATTTGGGTGATCGTTGCCCGATTGACCAAATCGGCTCATTTTCTTCCCATTCGTGAAGATTTCAAAGTCGAGAAATTGGCTAGAATCTACACTGATGAGATCATTTGTCGTCATGGTATCCCCATTGACATCATTTCTGGTCGTGATGGTCGCTTTACGTCCCGTCTTTGGCAAACTATTCAATCTGCTATGGGTACCGTTTTAAACCTTAGCACCGCTTTCCATCCTCAGTCAGATGGTCAAACCGAGCATACTATCCAAACATTAGAGGATATGCTTCGTTCATGCGTAATCGATTTTGGTGGCAACTGGGATTCACACTTGCCTTTGATCGAATTCTCGTACAACAATAGTTATCACGCGAGTATTCAAATAGCACCCTTTGAAGCAATGTATGGTCGCAAGTGTCGTTCGCCTATTTGTTGGCAAGAGATTGGTGAAATTCAAATCACTGGTCCCGAGCTCATACAAGAGACAACGGACAAGATTTTACAGGTTCGAGACAACTTACTGAAAGCCAGGAGCCGGCAAAAGAGTTACGCCAACAAGCGTCGCAATCCTTTGGAATTCGAGGTAGGTGACTTCGTACTTCTCAAGGCATCCCCTTGGAAGGGTGTGGTTCGATTTGGTAAGAAAGGGAAACCCGCACCCCGCTACGTTGGTCTGTTCAAGATTCTCGAAAGGATTGACAAGGTTGCGTATAGACTGGACCTGTTGGTGCATATGTCTGTCGACTTCGTCTTGTATCGAGTCTTGTATCTAGATAGGTTAAACCAGAGCTTGATAGTCAAAGAAATAGGGTTTTTGTGCTGTTTGGCCACTTCACGCGAAATGGCCATTTCACACGAAATGGCAGTTTCACACGAAATGCAGTTTCACACGAAATGACATTTCGTGCGAAATGAAAAGTCCATTTCGTGCGAAATGACATTTCATGCAAAATGAAAAGTCCATTTCATGCGAAATGAAAAATCCTATAAATAGGTGGCTTGAGATTTCATTTGTAACTTTGGATTCCGGTAGCGAAGCTCTGCCGAAGTGTCTCCAGGTCGTGTAAAGCTTTCATATCAATACAAGAGACAGTTTAAGTGATTCTAAGTGCATTATAAGCTGATTCATCATCAAAACGTTTGTTTTCGCCTCTCGTTTTGATCAAAAACTCTTCTGATCGACTCGTTAAGGTCGCACAACGATCCTACAGGACCTACCTGAAGAACTCAACAACGTTCATCCTGTCTTCCATGTTTCAAACTCAAAGAAGTATCTGGTTGATGAAGGATTTCAAGTTCCACTCGAAGATCTTCAAATCAATGAGACTTTACATTTTGTGGAGAAACCTGTCGAGATCATGGACCGAGGTGTCAAGAAATTGAGGCGTAGTCAAATTCCTATTGTCAAAATTCGATGGGAAGGAAAACGTGGCGATGAATTTAATTGGGAACTCGAGAGAGATATGAAGAATAAGTATCTGCACCTTTTCGTTACTTCTTCCTAAATTTCAGGACGAAATTTCCTAAAGGAGGGAAGACTGTCACGCCCTGCTTCTTCGTACATTCCATAATTAGAAGGTCTTGCTTGTATTTCTATTTTTGGAAGTCTTGTGTTCTTGTAATCGCCCTTTCATTGTAATCATTGTAAATCCGAGACTTTAATCATAAATAAAATTTGTATTTCTTTAAATTCGTGTTATACATACTTCATACATGTTCATACGTTTAATTTCGTGAAATATTTGATACATATTAGTAATTCTTGGAAACTATGTGTTAATCTTGCAAATACGTGAAACTTACGCATAATACGTCTTTTGAATGCATACGATACCTAAATACAATGTTCATATGCTTAATCACACTTCATTATACTTGTTTTATGTTCATGATACATGTTTGATCCTTATAATATGCCCTATTATCATAAATAACCCTTAAAACACCTAAAAAGCCTAAATAAGAAACATGAGGGGCCAAAATGTCACTATTTGAAACTTGTTCACGCACCAGACCAGGCCTGGCGGCCCGCGAACAGGCCTAGGTCCTGTCTTCACGGTCCGTGAGCCCGTGGATTCGAGACAGCTCCTTCCCAACTCGTTTATTGGTCACTTTGGTTGGTTTTGTTGCAACTTAAGTGTGTTTCTTGCATTAATTAGGCCACCAGCCCAACCTTAATCCATCCTCTATATAAACCCAGCCTCCTCCAAACATTTTACACTTTCTCAACACTCTCCATTCACTCTCAAACTCTCAAATTCGCAGCTGAATTCAGTGAACAAGAGAGATTCATACCTTCTTACAAAAGTGAGCATAACTCACTCATTTCTTAATCATTTGCTTTGATTCTTTTTCTTACTTGCTTGGATTGACCTTAGGAACATTTCCACAGGTTTTCCATGGAAAACGAAGGTCTAGAATGTCACCAAAAAGACTCCAAAGTTGACTGATTTTTCTGTTTTTTATTCAATCTTTGTTAAACTTGATTAAACTTGAGTTATCTCATCTCAAACCTATGTCCTTATACTTATAACCACATCTATGGTTAGTTAGGCTTAAAAACAAGGTTGAGACATGTAAAATCAGAGGTGTAAACCTCACAAACTTTCTGTTTTGTCTAAGGGTTTAACCCACAAGTGATGTTCAAGTCTAAAGCTTGATGATTGTGTGATTTAGGATTAGCTTGGGCTATCCTACTTGAAAATCCACACATTGTTTGATGTTTCTCATAAATTGGTTGTTCTTATTCCATTATTACTTGTAAGTTCATGACCCTCCTTGAATATTCATAACATCAAGTGTAGTGGTGAACACCTAGAGGTACCTAAATGGAAGACTTGTTCTTCCTACCTCCTACATGACTTCTATGACACAAAAGAGGTTCCTAAATGGAGGATTCATCCTCCTACCTCATGCTTGATGTCGCAACCCCCGCCCCCTATCTGTCCCCGGAACGGGCGGCCGCGAGTCCAGTTGTGGTGGTATCATTTTGTTTATCATTATTATTATTTTGGCAGCGGAAATTTCATCAGGACCATAGTTAGGAAATGTTTATCAGAGTAAAACCACCATATTTTATATTAATAAACACATGGGTAGAACCCAAGTTTCTTATTACAACATGTTTATAGGGATAAACCCAATTTTATTGAATTTAAAACATCGTCTTTTATGTAACTTTTATAGCCACATTTTTCCAAGCCGTCAGTGATCTCCAGCTGGCTTTCTTCTAATTGGCTTTTACATTTTGTTACCAGAAACGCGTTTTATAAACATTTGTCAGTGGGAAATACTGGTGAGTGAATCCCAGTTTAATCAAGAAACATTTTATTTTTAACAGTATTGAGAGCTATCACATTGTTTATTTCTACACAATTATTCATTCAGTATTGTCAATCCTGACTGGTGGGTCATATTACCCATTGGCTAACTCATTGTCCAATGGTGACGTGTTCCACATTTTGTATACAAAACCCCAACATACCGGCAGTAATTGAAGAACTACAAAGACTCAATCACTGCTTAATCACATTGTAAAATATTTAAGGTTTTGTAAAAACAATTACAAAAAGGTTTACAAAAAGAGGATAAACTCACATTGCTGACTTAGGTTTCTTCTAAGGTTTCCTGGTGATAATCTATAATTTACACAAATTTACATATGTTAGTAAAATAACCCATTATTTACATTAGTAATACCCTCCCCGAGACGGCATTCCAACGACTACGTCGGGCAGAACCTCGACAGCTGTTATGGAACCCTGGATCAATCGGGTAGCGTATCTAATACGTAACCGGGGTTATAATACTTACATCGGGGCAGAACTTCGTTAATTAGGGGGTATAATGCCTGGAAATTACTTATACTACGTAGAAATTCATTGAGAAAGAAAAGATTTGAGCGAGTTTCGACTGAAGGCCCGATGCCCTCTTATATAGGGCTGTAATCCGAGTCTCTCGCGGCCAGCGTAAGGGTAAGTTTAGGCTTATGCGACCCGGGTCATAGAGGGGTCTACGCCGTGGCTGATCAAAGTCACGGTATAGGTTCAACACGTTGCTGCCATGTGGCAGCTCAGGGGTGCGTCTGATCTTGTAGCTGTCGCGGCCCGCGTAAGCTCAAGAGGTGGCTTACGCGCCCCGCGAGAGACCTATTTTTCTTGTTTTTAATTTATTTTTAATGGTATTTCATGTTTTGGGCTCGGTTTTCATATACGGGGTATATTTAGAGACATATAGGGGTATTTTAAAATATATTAGGGCGCCGAAAAATATTCAGGAGGGTTGTTATATCCTCCCCACCTTGTTTTAGAGCTCGTCTTCGAGATCTACTGGAACAGGTGTGGATATTTCCTTTGCATTACAGATTCAAGCTCCCATGTGTATTCTGGTCCTCTATTGGAATCCCATTTCACTTTGACCAGAACTAATCTCTTATGCTTGAGGTTCTTAACTTTCCTGTCTCCAATCTGTAGAGGCTTTTCTACAAACTTTAACTGCTCATTTACTTCTATATCCTTAAGAGGCACTACTAGCGATTCATCAGCTAAGCATTTCTTGAGATTAGATACATGAAATACATCATGTATTCATGCCATTTCCTCTGGCAGTTGTAGCTGATAGGCTACATGTCCTATTTTTCTAGAAATCTCAAAAGGTCCAATATACCTGGGGCTTAGCTTTCCCCTTTTGATGAATCTTGCCACTCCTTTCCAGGGAGAGACTTTCAATAACACTTTATCTCCTACTTGAAATTCCAAGGGCTTTCGTCGGTTATCAGCATAACTTTTTTGTCTAACTCGTGCTGCTTTTAATCGTTCCTTGACTTGAATGATCTTGTCTGTTGTTTCTTGTACTATCTCAGGTCCAGATAGTTGCTTTTCTCCAATTTCTGCCCAACAGACTAGCGTTCGGCACCTTCGTCCATAAAGTGCTTCGAATGGTGCAGCATTGATACTTGTGTGATAACTGTTATTATAAGAAAATTCTATTAATGGTAAATGATCGTCCCAATTACCTCCGAAATCAATTACACAAGCTCTAAGCATGTCCTCCAATGTCTGAATTGTCCTTTCGCTTTGTCTGTCCGTTTGAGGATGATAAGCGGTGCTTAGATTCAACTTGGTTTCCATTGCTTTTTGGAAACTTGTCCAAAAATGTGAGGTAAAATGACTATCTCTGTCAGAAACAATTGATAGAGGAATTCCATGTAATGAAACTATTTCATTTACATATAATTTAGCTAATTGTTCCATACTGAAAGTTTCTTTCATTGGTAGGAAATGAGCTGACTTGGTTAGCCTGTCTACAATCACCCAGATTGTATCATTACCTTTTCTTGTTTTGGGTAATTTAGTAACAAAATCCATTGTTATTAATTCCCATTTCCATACAGGCATTTCCAATTGTTGCAATAAACCTGAGGGTTTCTGATGTTCAGCTTTGACTTGTGAACAGGTTAAACACTTTGCAACATATGCTGCTATATCCTTTTTCATTCCTATCCACCAAAAATTCTTTCTTAAGTCCTGATACATCTTATCACTTCCAGGATGCATCGTATACTTAGATTTATGGGCTTCTTCTAATATACGATGATGTAGGTTTCCTAATTTAGGTATCCACACTCTTTTCTTATGGAATCTCCAAATTCCCTCTGTTCCTTGTTCTAATTCCTTAATCATTCCTTTCAACTTTTCAGTATCATCCTTGATTACTGATTCTTGTGCTTTTCTAATCTGATCATTTAAATCTACTTGCAGATTTAATTTAAGAGAACGTACTCTTTTTGGCTTTTCATGATACTTTCGGCTTAAAGCATCAGCAACTACATTTGCCTTTCCTGCATGATACTGGATATCACAATCAAAATCACTAAGTATTTCTATCCAGCGTCTTTGTCTCATATTCAACTCCTTTTGCCCAAAAACATACCTTAAACTCTTATGGTCGGTGAAAATGGTAAACTTACTACCGTACAGGTAATGTCTCCAAATTTTAAGGGCAACAATTATAGCTCCTAACTCTAGATCATGGGTTGAATAATTCTCTTCATGATTCTTAAGTTGTCTGGAAGCGTAAGCTATAACCTTTTGACGTTGCATTAATACACATCCATAACCTAGTTTGGAAGCGTCACAAAAGATTACAAAATCTTCAGTTCCTTCTGGTAACGCTAGTATGGGTGTATGGGTTAATCTTTGCTTAAGAATTCTAAATGCTTCTTCTTGTTTTAGTCCCCATTCAAACTTAATGGATTTACAGGTTAACTTAGTTAAGGGAATGACTATTCTAGAAAAATCTCGAATAAACCTTCTATAATAACCGGCCAATCCTAAGAAACTTCTAACCTCGGTTGGTGACTCAGGGGTTTTCCATTTGGTAATTGCCTCGATCTTGGTGGGATCTACATGAATTCCTTCATGATTGACTAAATGTCCAAGAAATTGTACATGTTCTAACCAAAACTCACACTTCAAAAACTTAGCATAAAGCTTTTCTTTTCTTAATAAACTTAGAAGTGCGTGCAGATGCGCTGCATGTTCCTCTTTGCTTTTGGAATAAATAAGAATATCATCTATAAAGATAATCATGAATTTATCCAAATATGGCTTACATATTCGGTTCATCATGTCCATGATTGCAGCTGGGGCATTGGTTAAACCAAATGGCATGACAGTAAATTCATAATGGCCATACCTTGTTCTGAAAGCGGTCTTAGGAATGTCCTCTTCCTGTACCTTTAATTGATGATATCCTGACCTTAAATCGATTTTAGAGAAAAATCGTGCTCCTTGCAATTGATCGAACAGATCATCGATTCTTGGTAATGGATACAGATTCTTAATCGTGACTTTGTTTAATTCACGGTAATCAATGAGCATACGCATTGATCCGTCCGTCTTTTTAACGAACAAAATCGGTGCTCCCCATGGGGATGAGCTTGGCTGTATGAATCCCTTCTCTAACAATTCATCTAATTGTTTCTTTAGTTCCTGCATTTCTGCGGGTGCCAATCGGTAAGGTGCTTTGGCAATTGGTGCGGTTCATGGTATCAAATGGATTCTGAATTCAACTTCTCTGTCTGGAGGTTGCCCTGGTAGCTCTTCTGGAAATACATCTGAAAACTGGGATACTACTGGGATATCCTTTAATTCTTTTCCTTTAGTGTTAGCGATTATAGAAATCAAATACACTAATGATCCTTTCCTTATATAACTTGCAGTTTTCATCACAGAGATGAATTTTGTGGACTTAGAGAACTTATTTCCTTTAATTGTGATCTTTTCACCCCTTGGTGAATTTACTTGAATTGACTTTTGATCACATAAAATACTGGCTTTATTGGCTATTAACCAATCCATTCCTAACACAACATCAAATCCTGCCAGATTCATGGGGTAAAGGTTTGCAATAAATTTATGATTTAAAATTTCTACTCTTGCTCCCTGCAAGATTTCAGAAATCTTAATAGTTTCCCCATTTGTTGTCTCTACTAGACATTCTTGTGGGAGTTTAGTTAATGATTGATTTATAAGTTTGCAAAATGAAGTATTAATAAAACTTTGGTTCGTACCAGAGTCAAATAATACTTTAGCAAAAACATCATTAACTAAAAACGTACTAGTGATCACATCCGGGATCATCTTTGCTTCTTCTGCTGTTAGAACAAATGCTCTAGCATTTTTAGTATTCTTGGTATTCGTAGCTGGAGCTAACTTTGGACAGTTAGGCTTGATATGACCTTGTTCTCCGCAGTTGTAGCATATCCTGTTATTAGGCTTTTTCCTGCAATCTTCCTCCTTGTGTCCAAATATTTTGCAAAAGTTACAGTATATGGAGCATCTTCCTGAATGCTTCCTTTTGCAATACTTACAGTAGGGTGCAGAGGTAGAACCTACATTTCTCCCACGGTTAGAATTTCCAGAACGGAATTCTTGAGTAAGCTTCTGGGTTAGGTTCATCCTTTGATCCTCTTCTCGCGTACAGACTAATTCATCTGTCAAGGTGTTGGCTAGTTCTACAGCTTATTCTATGGTTTGAGGTCTAGCTGCCTTGACTACATGTCTAATCTCTCCAATTAATCCCCAGATGTAACGGGAGATTAAAACTGGTTCAGGTGAAGCAAGGGTTGGTACTATCCGGGCATATTCAAAGAATAATGTAGTATAACCCTTACTATCTACCCCAATCATTCTAAGGTTTAGGAATTTGTTTGCTATCTGTTCTTTTTCATTATGAGGGTAGAATTTCCTTTCTACCATGTTTTTAAACTCCTCCCATCCCATATTATAAGTTCTATCACTTCCCCTAGACTGGAGGATAGTGTTCCACCATTCTAGTGCTGAATTCTTAAACAAATTGGAAGCAAACATTATCTTATCCTCTTCAGCACATTTACTTATTCTTAAGACTGCCTCAGTCTTTTCTATCCAGCGTAGAGATGCAACGGCCCCTTCATTGCCCGAGAATTCCATTGGTTTACAAGACCAGAATTCTTTATAAGAACAACCGTTAGACACGGTTCTCCTTCTTTTGGGAATGGGCACTTGAAGTACGGATCCATTGTGCACGCTGTTTTCAGGTTCAGAGGGTCGCTTACTATCATGTTTACTTTTATTTTCGGCTTCCCTAACTGTTTTGATAATATATGGCATCGCATCTATTATCCCTTGTGCCGCTATATGTTGCATGGCACTGTTGTCCACTTGGTTTCCGTTATTGTTGTTGTTGTTCGGATTCTCATTATCCAGGTTAATGTTACTCTGGTTATTGTTATTCTGGTTTTCCTGGTTTACCTCGTAGTCCATCTGGATTTTAAACATTTACCAATTATTAATATCACAAAATAATTAACAATTTGAGTAACAACCACACAACACACATATTAACCAAAAGCATCGAGCATTACGACTTTACTCTTTTCTATTATAGTATGCTTCTAATACAAACCAATACTAGAAATTAAAAATTACAATACAATACTACTATGCATCGCTAACCACAAAGTGGTCTATACTACAACATTTATTATTATTATTATTACCAATTCCACCATCTCCTTCACTGGTCTGGATTCATCCAGTAATCCATATTGCTCTCGTCGTACTTCCAGACGAGTCGATCTCCTACCTGCCTCATCCTCTCACTACTCTCCAAAATCTCTTCTCCGAAAGTTCAGAGCTCATGCACATTATCTGCACTCACTGGGGGTGCAGGTGCTGGTACTGGGTCCGGGTACTGGGGCATGAGATTCTCCTGAGGGTAAGAATTCTCTAAGATCTCTCTAATGTATTCATCGTTGTCATAGTTGGGATCTAGAGGGTCCAGACCTGGATAGGCTGCTAAATTCGGCATGGGTTCATCGTTTAGATGGTAGTGCGGCCCATAATCCCTATGATCATCGAACCATGGATCATAATCCGGGTCTAAGGGACTAGGGGCTGGTATCCTAGGTATATCCTCAGGGTTGAATTCATGCATTTCTACTTGATTTTCAGGGTTATCTTCTATCTCCATCGGCTGAGTAGGAAACAAAGGTAAGGGTTGTGGGGCTACTAGTTGCTCCAGGTTTGGGTCGGCAGCAGTTGTTTCTAGGATATGGAAATTATCTAGGCTTCTATTAAGCATATCCTGCGTATGGGCATCTGACTCTCGCTTAGCGGCTGCTAGGACTCTTTGCTGTTGCAACTTTCGCATTCTTTTCCTACGCTCGAATGCTCCCTTACTGAACCATCCTCTCTTTTTCTGAGGGAATGGCTCTTCAGAATGAGCCTTAAACGCAAACAACCCTTCTTCATTATCAGCAGCATACCCAGAGAGGGCAGGCTGTGAAGAGGTACCTTCACTCCTAGGTGAATCGAACAACTGATGATATGCGTCTGAGGGTCCTTGATCACTCATACTGTAAACTAACAAATAGTCAAATAACACACAACAATAAAATACAATTATGCACGTATTTCCATAGTAAATTTCCTAACAATTTTGAATAATATTTCGGTGTCAGCAGAACACTTCTGTGGCTGAATCAGTGGCTTAGCTCTGATACCACCTTCTGTCGCAACCCCCGCCCCCTATCTGTCCCTGGAACGGGCGGCCGCGAGTCCAGTTGTGGTGGTATCATTTTGTTTATCATTATTATTATTTTGGCAGCGGAAATTTCTGTTAGGACCGGTTTTGACTCCGTTTCGATTGCGAACCGACCGTGCGACGTGCGGAAACCGTGCACGAACGAGACCGAAACACACGAGATGTAATTATAATTGTGATTCTATTAAAAGATCTGATAATGTACAGCACCTGAATCACATACACGGAACTTTCTCTCTCTAGAGTTTCTCTCTCTAGATCCTAGCTCTTCAAAGCTCCAAATGGCAAAAGTAGCAAAAGTCTCCAAAGTCTCTAATCTAAGCCCTAAGACTTCTATTTATAGGCAAAGGATATAAGGAGAGTTCCCCTTATTTACAATAATGCCACCTTGCCCTTTTCTATCTAATATTACAATGTAAGGCTAGTTTTAAACAGTTTTAGCTACGATCTTGAGATGACGGAGGCGATAGACATACTGCACTAACAGACTCCCCCTTGGAAATTGCCGCAGTCAATCTCAAACATTTAGTCAAACTCGTAGCTTCTGGTCTTTCTCTCTCTCACTGAGTCTTCTTGAAGATTTAACACTTTTTCATCAATGTAGACTCCCTCTTGCTTGTACAGAATCCCGGTGGATCTGTTTTCAGCTTCAGCTCCCCCTTTCGGTAAACTCTTCAGGCTCCCCCTTTCGTCAAGCTTCCGAGCTTTTGGGATCGACACCTTGCTTTCCGGTAACAAGCTCCTCTGGGATAGTTTCCTGGCTCATTGAATCCACGCTTCCTTTTGCGTTGAGCTCGTCTTCAGACTCCCCCTTAGACTCGGCTATCGGGATCGTAGTCTGGTACAACATCTGCAAATCTCAAACGTTTATAAGTAACAACGTTTTGAACTTCCAGGATTGAAAACCTGGCTCTCTCAGCTTATACTAAAATATTTTTACAATGAAAGCATTTTCGGTTTTCCAGGAATCGTATCCTGGCTCTATTAAACTTGCTAAATCAAGATCCTGGCTTTAAGATATAATAATATGAAAGTATCCAGGAAAACTTGATTCTCTCTCTCTCTCTCTATCAACAATCTTTAAAGATTTAGCAGTTTCAGCGAACCGGATCGGAAACTGGCTCTTTTACATATTTTAACAGTATAAGCATCCAAATCCTTCACGGTTTATCATCCAAGTCCAACTTAATGACCTTGGAGATATCACAAACTGTTTTTGATTTTTGATTAAAAACTTCAAGTTTCAAATTAATGAACTTGTTTTATTTTCAGAAACACAATCAGCATACTTAGATTTTGAAACTCAGCTTCTCAGACATCGGTTGTCGAAAATAAAGCAGAATCAAAAATCTTTTTGTATTTTCTGAAATATAAAGCAGTAAAGAAATATTTACAAACATATTTACACAATATTTTTGTTTGAGTATGCGTCAGAGGATCATATCAGTTTTTGACAAGTCACAAGTACCGTTGAGCTTAGTTACACATTAAGAATTAAACAATTCACTTAGATTGTCGATATACTTGTCCACTTAAATTTTCACACAAATTTCAACTGATTCAGGATATGAATTAAGTGTTTTAAGAACTTAAACTCATTCATGTGTCCCACCTCTTGAATATACTCCCGTATCCAGATCCCAATATTCAGTCTTACAGGTGAGTATACCTAGATGATATCTGTAAGGGAAATAAATTATAGTACGAAACCGTGAGAGCTCAGGTCAGAACTTCCGTTCAGCAGAGAGATGACGGCTCGACTTTTGGTGTGTCCCCTTTAGAGGATCTTTTGTATTACAACAGCAATGACTATCAATTTTATTGTTTCATCAATTTGCTGAGGGCGGCGCTATATTTCAAGCAAGCAGAAAGTATTCTCCGGGGACTAGGCCATTCCTTCCGCAAAATCAGAAGTCCCGGGATAATACCCCAGATATCACTAAGCATAAAGACCTAGTATCTCATAAAGAGGGGTCCTTCAAACGAGATTTCAGGGGTTACCTATATATCCAAGTAGTGTTCCCCACGAAATAAGCAAGTTTGAATTTAGATTTATATCCCGAAAAAGTTTACTAAATGTATGAAAACCTACCGACACATCCATGGTGAGATCGTTTAACACATTTTGACTTTCCAAATCTTTAGCGTACTGTAACTGTCTACTGATGTACTATCATTTCCTCTTTTTACACAAAACTCATTTTCATTTTTTAATGTTTTTGTCTTTTTGCCAATAGGTTTTTATCATGTTTTTGTCATTTTCAAATTTTCAAATGTTTTTGGATTTTCTGACAATAATACTCCCCCTAAAATTCAAAACATAAAATTTGACAAACCGACACTGATAGCTTTGTCTCGCCATCCATTTTCTGCTTCTCATGCACTGATTTGCAGAAAAATAATGTACCCCCATGATTTACAACACATTGATATTTTACAGTTTGAAAACCGTTTTTCAATCTTGTGAAATTAATCATGTTTGTTCAGCCGTGAGGGTTTCGGCGTATTCAAGTAACATATTTTTGAAATTTTTGAATTTTTGACAAAATTTAAAAACAAACATATTTTTTATTTTTCAAGATTTTGACAAAAATAAAAACATATTTTTGGTTTTCAAATTTTCAATTTTTAGGGTTTTGAAATATTGTTTATTTATGTACAGAAAACAAACAAACTCCCTGTTCAACAGTTGCAGGGACCAGCAGCCTTCTCATCTCGTGCCAGGCTGCTTTGACACTCCTCTTGTTGACATTCAGAATTCTTCAGAAGCACCTGCACATTCAAATTACTCAATTACATGAACAATTTAGCCCAGGTCTGTTTGACCTTAGGCATTTCAACACAATATGCTTCATTTAACTTCGGAAAATCTTTGTCATTTTGTACAAAGACTTTTTCAATTTTGACTTCAACTTTTTCATCATTTACCGAAGTCCTTTGTCTCTTAACACTCCATGTTTGACCTTTAGGAGTACCTCGTTTGTAAAAATGTGAATCTTTTTGAACATTTTGATTTTGAACAACAACTTTTGGTTTCCAAAACTCGTTTGGTTTTGTTGCATCAACCGTGTTTATCCAACTTTGTGTTGTTCTTAATTTGGGTGTCACTGGTTTCCATGTTTGTTGTGAGTCAGCCTTTGACATTTTCGGCTTCCAAGTTTGCTTTGAATCAAACTTGGTTGACTTCTGATTCACAACATCAGACTTCTGTTTCTGAACATAAACAGACTTCTTTTTCGTCTCAACATCAACAGGTTTCAGATTTGTACACCTGCGTGCAAGATGTCCTATTTGATCACATTTGAAACATGTTCTCTTGGACACATCTTTGACCTGTGGTTGTTGCTTTTTCTTTTGAGCATAGAACTCTTCATTAGACTGACGCCTAAATTTGAGTTCTTTCTCTTCTTCTGAACTTGTTCCATGAACAAAATTTATCTTTGTCTGAAAATTTTGCGTTTCATTTTTATTTCGACTTTGTTTCTTCTTATAACCTAACCCAGCCTTCATGTTTTTCTTCTTGTAACCAGGTTTGTTATAAAAAGTTTTGTGACCTTTTCCAGCAAACTTTGAAATCTCAAATTTTTCAATTTCAACCATTTTGAAAACTTTATCAACCTTTTCTGAAATCACATTCTGAATCGGGAATACAACAACTAAGAATAATTTGTCCGATCCAATCATGGTATACACCAATCCTTTTGAATCATCATTCAAATTTTTCTCGGATTTTGTGTTTTTCATATATCCATCATGAAAATTACCTTCATTTTCATCTTGTGATTCAGATTTACCTGTATCAACCGACTCTTCTTTCAACACACTTTCAACGACCTTACCTACCACCTCTGAATCACTATAATCATCAGATTTGGAATAGGTTATATCAATGTTATCTGGCAATTGATCTACCATGTTGAAAGCTTTTTCGACCTTTTCATCATCATAAAATGCAAACTTTTCCGGTGGTGGAACTTGATGAAACTCTGAGCCAATACCTTTCTTGTTCTGCTCAGAATCTTTTCCATCCGGTTTTATGTTGAAAATACGTTCAAGCACATATGACGACACGTGATAACTTTTTAACTTGTTGTTATCCTGTTCTAAATCAGCAATCTGACGCTTTAGCTTAGCAACATCCTCAATGTAAGAATTTACAACATCTTGTTTTATTTTATACATTCGCTTAAGCTCTTTAGTTGTTTCAGATAAGTAATTCATTCTTGATTGAGCAAATTTCATTTCATCCTTCACTTTTTCATATGACTCTTTTGTAATATGATATGCTAATTTTATTGAGTCATATTCTTTCTTCATTTCTTGACAAACAATTTCCTTTTGGTCACATTCTTCTGTCTTTTTCAAAATATTTTCTTTCAAAACTTCATTTTCTTTTTCTAAATTTTTACATTTTTCCAAAAGTTTTTCTTCATTATCTTTCAAAACTTTTTCGTTTTCTAACATTTCTTTGCATTTATTTTTGAAAACCTCTTCAATTTTATTAAATTGTTTGTCTTTTTCAGTACAAGCACTGCACGTTTCCATGCATTTCTTGCACTGTTCAACAGTTTTCAAGATTTCAGAGTTAGAATTTACCTCAGTGATTGGCACTTCGGTGTTTGCAGCAACTTTTGTCTGACCAGCAACATTCTGCTTTTCTTCAACACCGACCTCATCACCAACATCACCAGTTTCCAAATTCTCATTCTTCACTTCTTCTTTCTTCTTAGTTTCTTCAACTTGCTGCTCTTCAGTAACAGCTTTCTCAACTTCTACATTCACCACAACTTCTTCTTTCACTTCAACAACTTCAGCTTTAATCTCTTCAGCTACCTTCTTCAATTCTTCAACTATACACTCAACATTCTTCTTCATTCTCTCTTCATCTCTCTTCTTTAAACTCGATATCATGACTTCTCTTATGAGTTTTTCCAGCTTTTTCTCATAATTTTTGTCTTTTACAGCATTTGAATAAAATTCGCCGACCCGAGGAATTACTAGAAGAACATCATCAAAAACTATGTCCTTCTTGGAAACAACAGGTTCACCATATATGTTGATATAACACTCTCGTTTCTTATCCCATCTTTTGTATCTGACAGCTTAATCATATTCTTTTTGCATATCATTCATTCTGTTTGCAGCCATTCTTATTTCTCTGTCTGTTTTCTCACTCAGAATTTCTTCTCTGGTTTTCTTTTTAGCCTCAGCAACAACCTTTTCTTCTTTGTTTTCATCTTTGATTTCAGCCATGATTTTATTTCCTCGATATTCACATCTCGTAAATCACAACACAAGAAACAATCAAATAACAATGATTATTTACAACAAGAATATCAAACAACTGAAACGGACGAGTATCCGATCGAGTGAGTCACCACAAGTCAACTTGTTGTTCTATCGTGTAGTACTTAAAATATGGCACTACTCGACAAATTTGCTGTTCGACCTAGTATCAATTAAAGATATATCACTAATAACAAATTGTTTGTAATGATTAAACTCTCATGCAACCTTGATTTACTCAATTTAACTTGGCCGACAAACAGATTGTTTCACATGCAAACAATCAGTATATCACATGCAATATTGAATCAAAGTATGAGCAATATTAAATTTCAATTCAAAATTTCCTTTATTCTCGTTATGTTATGACAACAAAATTGAATGCTTTAAAATGATTAGACCATTCAATTTTAAGCACATGCAAACTGATTGCAATTAATGATGGCAGGTAAATGTTGACTAAGTGTGGCGATGAGCTTTGACACGGATTGCTATCCGACCGGATAGTAATTCGACCGGATAGGTCAACAGAAGTCAAAGTCTTTAATGAAATGTAGGGAGATGCTGAGACTCGAATGGCAATTCGGTCGATTTGATGTTCGACCAAGTGGGAATGATGTTGTTCGACCGAAAAGTTGTTTGACCGAGTAACACCAACAACACTTTTTCTTTGAAACGGGTAGCAATTCGGTCGAATTGCTGTTCGACCAAGTGGAAATGATGTTGTTCGACCGGATAGCTTGTTGACTTCTTTGACCTCAACGATGAACTTTGGTTTTCCAAATGCTCTCACATGCAAACTGAATCACACATGCAAACTGATGAATCAATTAATGAGCTGCCAAGTCAACAGGTCAAACAACTTTACTGAACAATTGAATTGCCTTGACTCGGATTACTATCCGACCGGATAGTAATTCGAACTGATTGGTCAAACAAGTCAACTTTTTTTAAATGAAATGCAAAGATGGAATCTTGAGTCGGATGGTCATTCGGTCGAATTGCCATCCGACCGTTCAACACTAAGAACAATAGCAGCAACAGTTAGCATATTCACAACTTTTTCGATCAGAAAATTCAAAATATCTTTCAAACGGCTTTGAATTAAGATTTGAAAATTTGTAGGCTTTTAGATCAACTGATTTCGCATATCATATCCAAAAATCATTAATTTTGAACCGTTAAAACTCGATTAATTTGGCGATTTTCTGTTGAAAACGTGAAAAGATGTAAAAGTGAAGAAATTTTGACAAATCTGTATGAATTTGACTCTGAATCTGCTGAATTCGAGTGCGTAATTGTGTTTGATCCGTGCAATCGAGCTCCTGCTCTGATACCACTTGTTAGGACCGGTTTTGACTCCGTTTCGATTGCGAACCGACCGTGCGACGTGCGGAAACCGTGCACGAACGAGACCGAAACACACGAGATGTAATTATAACTGTGATTCTATTAAAAGATCTGATAACGTACAGCACCTGAATCACATACACGGAACTTTCTCTCTCTAGAGTTTCTCTCTCTAGATCCTAGCTCTTCAAAGCTCCAAATGGAAAAAGTAGCAAAAGTCTCCAAAGTCTCTAATCTAAGCCCTAAGACTTCTATTTATAGGCAAAGGATATAAGGAGAGTTCCCCTTATTTACAATAATGCCACCTTGCCCTTTTCTATCTAATATTACAATGTAAGGCTAGTTTTAAACAGTTTTAGCTACGATCTTGAGATGACGGAGGCGATAGACATACTGCACTAACAATTTCATTAGGGTCGTAGTTAGGAAATGTTTATCAGAGTAAAACCACCATATTTTACATTAATAAACACATGGGTAGAACCCAAGTTTCTTATTACAACATGTTTACAAGGATAAACCCTATTTTATTGAATTTAAAACATCGTCTTTTAGGTAACTTTTATAGCCACATTTTTCCAAGCCGTCAGTGCTCTCCAGCTGGCTTTCTTCTAATTGGCTTTTACATTTTGTTACATGAAACGTGTTTTAAAAACATTTGTCAATGGGAAATACTGGTGAGTGAATCCCAGTTTAATCAAGAAACATTTTATTCTTAACACTATTGAGAGCAATCACATTGTTTATTTCTACACAATTACTCATTCAGTATTTTCAATCCTGACTGGTGGGTCATATTACCCATTGGCTAACTCATTGTCCAATGGTAACGTGTTCCACATTTTGTATACAAAACCCCCAACATACCGGCAGTAATTGAAGAACTACAAAGACTCAATCACTGCTTAATCACATTGTAAAATATTTAAGGTTTTGTAAAAACAATTACAAAAAGGTTTACAAAAAGAGGATAAACTCACATTGCTGACTTAGGTTTCTTCTAAGGTTTCCTGGTGATAATCTATAATTTACACAAATGTACATATGTTAGTAAAATAACCCATTATTTACATTAGTAATACCCTCCCCGAGACGGCATTCCAACGACTACGTCGGGCAGAACCTCGACAGCCGTTACAGAACCCTGGATCAATCGGACAGCGTATCTAATAAGTAACTGGGGTTATAATACTTACATCGGGGCAGAACTTCGTTAATTAGGGGGTATAATGCCCGGAAATTAGTTATACTACGTAGAAATTCGTTGAGAAAGAAAAGATTTGAGCGAGTTTCGACTGAAGGCCCGATGCCCTCTTATATAGGGTTGTAATCCGAGTCTCTCGTGGCCCGCGTAAGAGTAAGCTTAGGCTTACGCGGCCCGCGTCGTAGAGGGGTCTAGGCCATAGCTGATTCGGGTCACGGCATAGGTTCAACACGTTGCTGCCACGTGGCAGCTCAGGGCTGCGTCAGATCTTGTAGCTGTCACGGCCCGTGTAAGCTCAATGGGTGGCTTACGTTCCCCGCGAGAGACCTATTTTTCTTGTTTTTAATTTATTTTTAATGGTATTTCATATTTTGGGCTCGGTTTTCACATACGTGGTATATTTAGAGACATATAGGGGTATTTTAAAATATATTAGGGCGTCGAAAAATATTCAGGAGGGTTGTTATACTTGAACTATTGGACTTATTGATATATTACATAACTTATATAATACTTATATATACTATCCAAATATTCGAACCTTTGATGATGAATTTGTGTTCATTCGTCAAAGTACTAGATTACATCATCTAAGACATAATAACTTGTTATGATTCTAATGGGTATTCTACCCATGAAAAGATTCTAACCCTTGGGGTTTCATAGTGTCAAACAAGTATTATGTGTTAAAGATGATTTACTTTCTTATGTTTATGTTCATACGTTTTAATATTCCAAATGTTTACTCCACCGTTATGCTCCAATACTCATACGCCTTGTTTCTTCGTGTAGAAGAACTTGGTGTTCCAACCTCCCACAACAACAACAACTCTCTCGTGGATTTATCAAGTGGAAGCTTGCAAAACCGTGAGTACACTTGACCCATTTACCTTTAAAAACACTTTGGGTTGTAACATGTTATTATACAAACTTCACATTCACACACTTTAAAACATACTTTATCATCTCAATCCGTTATACATGCTACTTGTTTACTTAGGTTCATGCTAGATTATACATGCTTTATGTCATTAACTTTGCTAAGCCCTCAACTTAACATATATAGCGCTATAGGAGTAGCACGCCACCCGCCGGGGTCTTGTTAAGTCTTTATTCTAAAACGGTCTCGTTACTTTTGTGGCGAGGGATGCTAAATACTAGTGGACACTTGGGTTTGACATATTGTGATGCATGCTAGTTACCTTGTTTACAAATTGCCATGTGGATTCGAGAAAATGCTTTTATACTTATGCTATATTTATTCAAACCTTGTGTACTCGCCTTTGCTTTTGCATTGAACTTTATTCTAACCATGTTACAGGTCGAGGATGATGATGCTATGGAATGAAGTAGCGATGATACCTAGATACACATTTAGACGTCTTAGGTTTAAAATGTTGTATCAATTTTGTTTTGTTATGTTATGAACATGTTGTTATTTGAAATTTCTATGTAATGTTGACAATTTGATTTTATGAAAAGAAAATGGGTTGAAGTAAATATTGTCACCAATAGTTTTATGAAGTCTCTTGCAATCTATTCCGGCCCACTCCGATGATTCCGCCATTGGTTAGGGTGTGACAGAACCGGGGTTCCGACGGTCACCGCTGCAGCGCTGTCTTCGTCATTGACGCCGAAGCTTTGAGTCACTATCACTGTAACAACTCGTCGGGAAGAACGAAGCACTACCGCCGCCGGCAGGTTGTCTCCAGAACGGACGGTAACCTCCACCGCCGTCTTCTCCCTCTTCCGGTCTCAGGTTTCTCTCTCTCCTCTCGTCGTTTTCTTTCTTCGAAATCCCAGTCATCCGTCACCACCCACCACGGCGCCACCGGCTGTGGCGGTGGTCTCCCCCTTTTACTCCGGTCATCGTGGTTCCGCCACCACCGCCGGTGTCACACCCCGACCGCGTAAAACAACAAATCACGGCGGAATCGTCGGGGAGTGTTGTAACAGAATCATTGTTTCAAAACACATGGAAATTTGAAGTTTCGTTTTATTAAACATTAAATATTTACATCGTCTGGAAATCTAAATAAACAATTTAAACATAGTCTATCATTGTTATTAAGTCACTAAGGCCTCGTTCAGTCCTATGTGAGCATGCATCCTAGCAATCAACATCATTCAACAACACCTGAAACATATGTGAAAACAAAGTCAGCAAAGAAATGTTGGCGAGTACATAGGTTTTATAAGAGTATCGGATTCATGGCTAGTTTACATGTTGCAATACTTAATTAAAAACCTTGTTTTGAAAAGTATTGTATTGCGACATAATTAACCAACTCAAATCAAGTTGGTTATAATTTATAAAATCTCATAGCCATGATTCTTAACTCGAAAACATTTTGTTTTAGAAAACCAATTTGTAAAACATCTCGTATTAAATCGTTAATAAAACTCGTTAATAAATCTCGTTAATAAAACTCGTTAATAAATCTCGTTAATAAAACTCGTTAATAAAACTCGTATGGTTTATATCATTTCGAAAACCTCGTTTGTGTGACATCGCTTCAAAATCGTTTACCCAAGTGAACTAAATAACGCCACGGTATGTAATACGATGAAAACATATATATATATATATATAGGAAGTACCAGCGGCGTATCCACCATGCTTTCATCACATTACACCCGTCCCGTTATCTAAACACTAACCGAAAACCAATCGTTTACCCAAATCGTTTAATTCGTTAAAACTCGCTTTAGTCGTTTAAATCATTCTCGTCTTAAATCGTGAAAACTACTTTTGATTGTCTCGCTAATAACATCCAAACCTTCGTGACTCGACTATCTCGCCTATCGCTTCTCGCATTAATAAACCACCAAAAGGTAAATTAACAATCACAGATTCAGTCGTTACCCACCTAACCCACACATAGCCATGGGTGCAGTCTGATAACGGGATTTGTCAGATCCTATGGTACCATAACCTAATACTGGTCGGTTCGGCCAAAACTAATGGATATTATTCGTTATGTAAATACAACCAACAAGTTTGTTTACTATATCGAAATCGTTATTAATTTAATATAAACCATTTTAATCGTTTTTGAAACCATTGTTATAATATTGAAAATCATTTTGAAAACCATCGTTAAAACCTTGAAAACATTTAGCACATATGAATCACCCCAAAACAATTGAAAACAGTAAAATAGGGGAACAATGTACTCACCTGAGAATGCTTAGAGGTCTTGAACAACAACCAAGCAAAGCTAGAGGGAGCACGGAATCAATCGGCAACCTAATAACTATATAAATAAACCGGACCTAAGTCGGAAGATCAGATAGGATGAGGTTTTGTAAACCAAATGAGTATTGGAACTCATATGACATGGTTTAACAAAGTCTACATCCTAAATCGAAACCTAACCTAAGTGCTTTCGACCCATTGTGGCCCATTAAGGTAGCTTAAGCTACTTTAACGTGTCGTTCGCGCAAAAGTGCGTTCGAGACGTCTAACTGGTCCTATGACAAGTATTATATGCCTAAACATGTTTAAATATGTTGCATAATCAATTAAGTGACAAAAGTTTGTGTTACATATGCTTAATTACCAATTATGCATGAAAAGGGCATTTTGGTCATTTACCTAAGGCATATAAACTACCTATCATACAACTAATTAAACCTAAGTGACCATAAGGTATAACCTCGGAAGGTTATTCCCTATGAAACTATGGTCACTAAACATGTTTGGTCGGATCCTAATGATCGACCAAACGGGTCGTGTTCGAAAGTCTAAGCGGGTGTTTAGTCCGCTTGACTTACGACTCTACACAAGCACTAATCTAAAAAGTGACAAGTTAAACATGTTAAAACATGTTTAACGAATTTAGAAAATAGATTTGGTATCAAAACAAATGGTTTTGATACCTATAAGTAGTTTGGTTACAAAACACGCAAGAATGCGCATTTTGGCCGAAACTACGACTCGTCACTACACCTAGATAACGTGGTAATCAGTAGGTATAGTCACTAGGGACTATAACCATCGTGATTACACTCATGTTATGAAGTTCAAATGAACTTCGCATTGACCATAAACTGGTCAATGCAGAAAGTCAAACGCAGTTTGATTTTCAGACTCGAAAAGCGATAAAAGAACGAAAGAATACTTACAAAAGGTCCCCGCAAGCTATGATCCGATTTACTCTCAGGTATGAAGCATAAACTTCAACTTAGAGAGCCAAAATCAGATCATTGTGGGTTTTGCTAGTGAAAGGAGATGGGTATATATAGGATAACTAGAACCGTTAGGATCGTTCATCGTAAAACGAGCTTCGATCTCATCCGTACACATGTGCCCATGGTTTTGTGAAACCATGGGAAGCCATAGTTTCATTAAAACCACGTGAAAATGAGGGGAACAGCTGGAACAAGCTGGAATTTAATTTTTTCTCATTTTGGTCCCTTCCTAAGATAACTATGGCAGAATGACAATTTTGGTCCCTGAACTTCAGAATCTTGCATTTCGTCTCACTTTTGACACGTTTAAGCCCCGTTAACCTCATTTCAAGGATCTAAAATGAATTTAAAGTATAGGGAACTCAAAAAATGCTCAAAAATATCTCGTATGTCAGTTCGTTTGGTCGTACGGTTGCGTTGTTCGGTTAATTACGACGAAAGTCGTAACGAACGCAAAAACGATCCAAATTACGCGATGAATGGAATTTTATCATTCCAATCACTAAAATAAAATGTTTTAATGATTACATAAAGTTTTGGATGTCCGGATGTATTCAGAACATAAGATATGCGCGAAAATGCAAACTTATGCACTTTTGACTCTTTTAGTCCCTGAATGACCAAAAAGTTTATTTTAGCACACCGAACCCCTCAAAGCCTATTTCTAAGCTATGTAAAGGATATTTAGGGTATGTTTAACTTATGGTCATGTTCCGAAATGTTCGTTACAGTACAAATTGGCATACTTTCGCAGTTTGTCAAAATTAGTCCCTGTAAGCAAATAAACTTGATTTCGCCACACCAAACCCTCCAAAACTTATTTCTAAGTTATGTAAAGGTTATTTAAGGTATGTTAAGCCTATGTCACTATCCCGGAGTGTTTTTTTCATTAAAATGGTTATATTTACGCATCAGTGCGCGTATAACCTTCCAGAAAGCGATTTAGAGCCCGAAATCGAACAAGAGTTGATATGTGCAAATGATACACATATTTATACAAATCCCAAGTATGAAACACAACATTTCATTAATTTGGTATTTGTTCGATGGCCATGGAGGCACAGATGTCACAGTCTCCCCTACTTCAGGAAATTTCGTCCCGAAATTTAATTAGAGGAAACTTGTGAGAGCTCAAAACATGAAGTCGAAAAGATAAAACAACACTGGTTAGGGTTCTGAACTTCTAGTAACTTTAAATAACATTATGCTTGCAATGTAAGAGGGACACTTATATACAAGTATATGAAGCGCCATTGGTGCGTCCACCGTACCTCCATTACATTGTTCACGTTTCGTTATTGTTGTCACTATTGGTTCTTACACATGATAAATCTTATTGTGGTTTCCGTGCACTGAATTTTTATAATTATGTACTCGTCCATAATTACGTAATTCCTTGCATAGTCCACACAGTGCATTTGATAATGTGTAGGGGAAAACCAAATGAATGAACCTGTGATGAGTGTGACTGGACCACCATAGGGTCCTTTCAGCTGTATCATCACATGCCACACTTAACCAGATTCTGAATCAATCTTTAACTAGACCACTCAAGGGTCTCTTTTCGAATCATGGAATGGTACTATATAACCCAAGGGTCTTAACTACCACGTAGAAGCCCATTAAGGATTTAAGGTAGTACCTTTTGAATATCCTACTATGAATCCCTCATATGAAGATATGGAAGATTCTATGAGGATTTGGATAACGAAAATCGGATCACACAAAAACATAGAGGAGAACACATAAACACATAATCACATAATCGCATAATTGTTTAATTTGACCTTTAATTTGTTATCTTTGGACACGGGTATTTAAAGCATACCAGGAATCCAATCCGTGGATTTCATTTGGCACTTTAAATATTTTCAAGAATCTAACTATGAAGATAGGAAGATCTTAATAGAATTCGGTTTGTCCTTATTGAGTTGTAATGTACATATTAAGGTGTACAAGGAATCCAATCAGGGCTCCGATTTGGGCGATAATCATCCACGAGGATTCTTAAAATAGAGCAACCCTTCGCCCCTTTCATTTCGAGTTTAAGCTCGAGTTGAAGTGGTAGCTCATATTTCAATAAGCCTTCGTTTACAGAAGATCGTTGTGCTTGAAGGAAAAAAGATTTGAATATCAAATAGAGTTTGAACATAATGAAGCTTGACTCGTTCCTTCGACTAAGCGCATCGGCTACGATATTCGCCTTACCAGGAAGGTAGCGAATCGCGCAATCGTAATCGTTCAAGAGTTCAACCCATTTTCGTTGCCTCATGTTCAGTTCCTTTTGATTAAGAATGAGCTGGAGACTTTTGTGGTCTTGTGAAAACCACACACTTCGTTCCATAGAGGTAGTGTCTCCATATTTTGAGAGCAAATGCCACAACACCTAACTCAAGATCATGAGTTGTGTAGTTCTTTTCATGAACTTTCAACTGTCTTGACGTATATGCTATGACTTTACCTCATTGCATAAGAACATAACCAAGGCCTAGATTCGACGCGTCATAAAAGACAACGAAATCATCGTTTCCATTGGGCAAGGACAAAACAGGAGCATCACATAGCTTCTGTTTCAGCGTTTGGAACGCTTCTTCTTGCTTATATCCCCACTCCAAAAGCTTATTCTTCTAAGTCAAAGCAGTGAGTGGCACCGCGATCTTCGAGAAGTTTGAAATAAAACGACGATAATAACCAGCGAGACCAAGAAAAGAACGAATTTCTGTAGGTGTCGTTGGTGTATTCCAATCCTTAATTGCAACAATTTGGATGGATCCACATGAATACCCTGCTTGTTGACTACATGACCCAAAAAATGAACTTCTTTAAGCCAAAATTCACACTTGGAGAATTTAGCGAAAAGTTTGTTCCTTCTTTAGGAGTTCCAATGTCAAACGAAGGTGTTGCTCGTGATCGGCTTGAGACTTCGAATAAATGAGAATATCGTCGATGAACACAATAATGAACTTGTCTAAATAAGGTTTGCAGACCCTATTCATTAAGTCCATAAAGATAGCTGGGGCATTTGTCAAACCAAAAGGCATGATTGTAAACTCGTAATGCCCATATCTCGTGTGGAAAGCAGTTTTGGGAATATCTTCTTCGAGAACACGAAGTTGATGATACCCAGAACGCAGATCGATCTTGAAAAAAAAACAGGTAGCACCTTGCAGCTGATCAAAGAGATCATCGATACGAGGTAGGGGATATTGATTCTTGATGGTAAGCTTATTAAGCTTACGATAATCGATACACATTCGAAAAGATCAATCTTTCTTCTTCACAAAGAGGACAGGAGTTCCCCTAGGGTGAATAATTTGATCGGAAGAATCCTTTATCAGATAACTCTTGAAGCTGTTTCGATAATTCTTGCATCTCAGACGGTGCACGACGATAAGGTGCTTTCGCAATTGGGTTGGCATTAGGTACAAGGTCAATATGAAACTCGACTTGACGAACTGGAGGCAAACCAGGCAGTTCATCAGGAAACACCTCTGGATAATCCCGAACAATCGGAATATCCTGAATACTCTTGCTCTTGCCTTTCTCCTCGGTGACATGTGTCAGAAAAACAACATATCCTTTTCGTAAATAACTTTGGGCCTTCGTACACGACATGAGCTTCAATCCACCAGATGGTTTCTCGCCACGAACTTCCAGAACATCGCCAGACGGAAGAGGAATACGAACAATCTTATCGAAACAAACCACCTCAGCGTGATGTTTGGTCAATAAAGCCATCCCTATGATAATGTCGAAACTCCCAAGTTGCGTCGGTGTGAGGTCAATAGGAAAAGGTGATTATCAAAGTTAAATTGACAGTCGCAAATAACAGAATTGAATACAAGAGGTTTACCAAGAGCAACTTTGACAGATAAGGGTTTCCTTAGTTATCTAACCAAGGAATTAAAGTGATTACTCAAATTGTCACTTCGTTTCTTAGAATGAAACGAGTACTTAGAATTTTTTAGGAAATCATGAGCGATCATATGAATGAGAGAACTACAAATACGGTTCTTTGGTGTAGGTATCGTAGGGGTATGCCATACACACATGCCACTATATTTTTACATCAGAATTGTAAATAAAGATTTATTTATAAACAAAAATCGATTGTTTCCGAGTTCAAAGGAAAACACTAGAAACATAAACATAAGATTCGGATTATTCAAAGCAGCAGCTTCTTCTAATCGGCCAAATGCTCATCCGTGGGTCAGATTTGCATTGAAATCTTTGGGTATCTGTCCCTGACATAACCCGTCTCGCCATAGGTGTAGCAAATACCAGGAGGAAAATGAGCCTGTGCTGGATCTGCTTGAAATTGAACGGGGTTCTGAAAAGCTTGGTTTAGCACAGTGACTGAACGGCAGTCTCGTGCCAAATGACCGATGAGTCCACAGTTGAAACATTTCCGACATTTGACACTGGCATAGTGGTGGAGGTTACACTGATTGCACAAAGGAGCAGTTCCTAAGTACGGCTTCTTGGCTGGTGGTGGTGCCACCTGGCTAGGTTTTGCTTGATTTGATGTAACGGCTGCGGGACCCTTTGGAGTTTTACGCTTCTTTGACTTTTTCGAAGGCTCGGCTTCTACTTCTTTCGATGATTCTTGGGTGGCTTCATTATTGAGACGAGACATGGCGATACCTAAATCCACAGTCTTCAGGATTACTTCGCCTATTCGCTTGGCAAATTTGGCGGTTTGCTCGGACATTTGAGTGTCTTTGCGATGAAGAGACATTCTAGAGGAAATGAAAGACATAGGAGAACACAAATGAAATGTTATCGGATAATTAAAATAGAACAACAACGCATAGATATTGCGATCATTTGTTTGTTACCTAAGGCAAACAAATGAAACGGTGATTAACCAAAGTAAACGGGTCATATTAATGTATCGCTGAAGACATGCACGCCTATAAGTGAACACTCACCCCAAGAGTTCCCAGGTAAGAGTGACTGGTCCGATACTGTGGATTTGTACGAACACTCTAGCCTTAGACAGAAAACTCAGAGTACAGTCATTCACCCTTCCAGTTTGCACGTGTTCACATTATAAGACCCAAACTTTGACGAGAATTTTGAAAACTTAAAAGGTTCAAAACCTTAAAACAGAGGTTTCAAAACCTAGTAATCAATCATCCTAGAATAGATGATTGGTTTTCAAGGCGGATTCGAATTTTGTGTTCTCATTGTGGTTATCACCTAAGGATAGGTGACGGTATTGTTTTATGACTAAACGCAAGTAAACTCGCTTTAGGGTCCTAGGAAGGTTATAGACTAGGTCAAAGCATTACTAATAACCTAATTCCCTATAACCATGAGCTCTGATACCAACTTTTATGTCACACCCCGACCGCGTAAAACAACAAATCACGGCGGAATCGTCGGGGAGTGTTGTAACAGAATCATTGTTTCAAAACACACGGAAATTTGAAGTTTCGTTTTATTAAACATTAAATATTTACATCGTCTGGAAATATAAATAAACAATTTAAACATAGTCTATCATTGTTATTAAGTCACTAAGGCCTCGTTCAGTCCTATGTGAGCATGCATCCTAGCAATCAACATCATTCAACAACACCTGAAACATATGTGAAAACAAAGTCAGCAAAGAAATGCTGGCGAGTACATAGGTTTTATAAGAGTATCGGATTCATGGCTAGTTTACATGTTGCAATACTTAATTAAAAACCTTGTTTTGAAAAGTATTGTATTGCGACATAATTAACCAACTCAAATCAAGTTGGTTATAATTTATAAAATCTCATAGCCATGATTCTTAACTCGAAAACATTTTGTTTTAGAAAACCAATTTGTAAAACATCTCGTATTAAATCGTTAATAAAACTCGTTAATAAATCTCGTTAATAAAACTCGTTAATAAATCTCGTTAATAAAACTCGTATGGTTTATATCATTTCGAAAACCTCGTTTGTGTGACATCGTTTCAAAATCGTTTACCCAAGTGAACTAAATAACGCCACGGTATGTAATACGATGAAAACATATATATATATAGGAAGTACCAGCGGCGTATCCACCATGCTTTCATCACATTACACCCATCCCGTTATATAAACACTAACTGAAAACCAATCGTTTACCCAAATCATTTAATTCGTTAAAAATCGCTTTAGTCGTTTAAATCATTCTCGTCTTAAATCGTGAAAACTACTTTTGATTGTATCGCTAATAACATCCAAACCTTCGTGACTTGACTATCTCGTCTATCGCTTCTCGCATTAATAAACCACCAACGGGTAAATTAACAATCACAGATTCAGTCGTTACCCACCAAACCCACACATAACCATGGGTGCAGTCTGATAACGGGATTTGTCAGATCCTATGGTACCATAACCTAATACTGGTCGGTTCGGCCAAAACTAATGGATATTATTCGTTATGTAAATACAACCAACAAGTTTGTTTACTATATCGAAATCGTTATTAATTTAATATAAACCATTTTAATCGTTTTTGAAACCATTGTTATAATATCGAAAATCATTTTGAAAACCATCGTTAAAACCTTGAAAACATTTAGCACATATGAATCACCCCAAAACAATTGAAAACAGTAAAATAGGGGAACTATGTACTCACCTGAGAATGCTTAGAGGTCTTGAACAACAACCAAGCAAAGCTAGAGGGAGCACGGAATCAATCGGCAACCTAATAACTATATAAATAAACCGGACCTAAGTCGGAAGATCAGATAGGATGAGGTTTTGTAAACCAAATGAGTATTGGAACTCATGTGACATGGTTTAACAAAGTCTACATCCTAAATCAAAACCTAACCTAAGTGCTTTCGACCCATTGTGACCCATTAAGGTAGCTTAAGCTACTTTAACGTGTCGTTCGCGCAAAAGCGCGTTCGAGACATCTAACTGGTCCTATGACAAGTATTATATGCCTAAACTTGATTAAATATGTTGCATAATCAATTAAGTGACAAAATTTTGTGTTACATATGCTTAATTACCAATTATGCATGAAAAGGGCATTTTGGTCATTTACCTAAGGCATATAAACTACCTATCATACAACTAATTAAACCTAAGTGACCATAAGGTATAACCTCGGAAGGTTATTCCCTATGAAACTATGGTCACTAAACATGTTTGGTCGGATCCTAATGATCGACCAAACGGGTCGTGTTCGAAAGTCTAAGCGGGTGTTTAGTCCGCTTGACTTACGACTCTACACAAGCACTAATCTAAAAAGTGATGAGTTAAACATGTTAAAACATGTTTAATGAATTTAGAAAATAGATTTGGTATCAAAACAAATGGTTTTGATACCTATAAGTAGTTTGGTTACAAAACACGCAAGAATGCGTATTTTGGCCGAAACTACGACTCGTCACTACACCTAGATAACGTGGTAATCAGTAGGTATAGTCACTAGGGACTATAACCATCATGATTACGCTCACGTTATGAAGTTCAAATGAACTTCGCATTGACCATAAACTGGTCAATGCAAAAAGTCAAACGCAGTTTGACTTTCAGACTCGAAAAGCGATAAAAGAACGAAAGAATACTTACAAAAGGTCCCCGCAAGCTATGATCCGATTTACTCTCAGGTATGAAGCATAAACTTCAGCTTAGAGAGCCAAAATCAGATCATTGTGGGTTTTTCAAGTGAAAGGAGATGGGTATATATAGGAAAACTAGAACCGTTAGGATCGTTCATCGTAAAACGAGCTTCGATCTCATCCGTACACATGTGTCCATGGTTTTGTGAAACCATGGGAGCCCATAGTTTCATTAAAACCATGTGCAAATGAGGGGATCAGCTGGAACAAGCTGGAATTTAATTTTTTTCATTTTGGTCCCTTCCTAAGATAACTATGGCAGAATGACAATTTTGGTCCCTGAACTTCAGAATCTTGCATTTCGGCTCACTTTTGACACGTTTAAGCTTCGTTAACCTCATTTCAAGGCTCTAAAATGAATTTAAAGTGTAGGGAACTCAAAACATGCTCAAAAATATCTCAGATGTCAGTTCGTTTGCTCGTACGGTTGCGTTGTTCGGTTAATTACGACGAAAGTCGTAACGAACGCAAAAACGATCCAAATTACGCGACGAATGGAATTTTATCATTCCAATCACTAAAATAAAATGTTTTAATGATTACATAAAGTTTTGGATGTCCGGGTGTATTCAGAACATAAGATATGCGCGAAAATGCAAACTTATGCACTTTTGACGCTTTTAGTCCCTGAATGACCAAAAAGTTTATTTTAGCACACGGAACCCCTCAAAGCCTATTTATAAGCTATGTAAAGGATATTTAGGGTATGTTTAACTTATGGTCATGTTCCAAAATGTTTGTTACAGTACAAATCAGCGTCGAAATTAGTCCCTGTAAGCGAATAAACTTGATTTCGCCACACCAAACCCTCCAAAACTTATTTCTAAGTTATGTAAAGGTTATTTAAGGTATGTTAAGCCTATGTCACTGTCCCGGAGTGTTTTTTTCATTAAACTGGTTATATTTACGCATCAGTGCGCGTATAACCTTCTAGAAAGCGATTTAGAGCCCGAAATCGAACAAGAGTTGATATGCGCAAATGATACACATATTTATACAAATCCCAAGTATGAAACACAACATTTCATTGATTTGGTATTTGTTCGATGGCCATGGAGGCACAGATGTCACAGCCAGCTCCCTTCACTACTAGGTTTGTCTCTCTTTCTCTCTCTCTCGTTGTACTCTCTCTCTCTCTCTCTCTCTCTCTCTCTCTCTCGTTGATGTGTGAGTGACTGGGAAAGGGGGAGGGGTTTTCATGTTTACAAGTGTGGTTTGTCAGAAAAACGGTCGGAGCCAGCTGGGACTTCTCAGATCGCCGAACATCAGAAAAAGGCAGTGAAGGGGTTTGATTTGAGGCTAGGGTTTTTAAAAATGGAAGTGGTAGATGGATAGGATGTATAAATAGGCTAGGGTTTTTAGTTTAGGTGTGTTGGGTTGGGCTTGGGCCCGTGTGCATATTTCCACCAAAGATTATAAGTCTCGCTCACCATTTCGTTCGCTTTAAAAAATCACAAATAATTATTATATTAATATATACATGTGGGTTAAATTAAATATGCGTTGTTTCGAGTTGTTAATTAAACGGTTCGTTTTCTCGTCGTGAGTTATCATTATTTAATGAATAAATAATATTAATAATAGTAAAACAATAATACTAAGATACGCTTCTCTTGATGATGGGGATCGAGAGTACGGGTTGTCACAGTACACCCAAGAAATATGATAAAACACCCAGATCCTTGAGTGCAAACTGAGAATGAAACCACTCAATCAATCCAGTAACAAATGCAGAAGAGTTCCCAACAATAATAATATCATCCACGTAAACCAAAACATAGCACATAACAGAATCTCGATAATATACAAATAATGATGTGTCAGATAAACAATATGAGAAACCGTCAACAAGAAGAACAGAAGAGAGCTTGGAAAACCAAGCATGAGGAGCCTGCTTCAGACCATAGAGAGCCTTCTACAGTAAGCAAACATGATGAGGATGAGAAGAGTAAAAAAAGAAAGGTGGCTGAGATATATAGACAGTCTCAGACAAGTCCCCATGAAGAAAGGCATTGTTGACATCAACCTGCCGAATAGTCCACCACCGAGAAAAAGAAACAAACAAAACAAGACGAATGGTGGTGGGTTTGACTAAAGGACTAAATGTCTTAGTGTAGTCAACACCCTCTATCTGATGAAAGCCATTGGCAACAAGATGGGCTTTATAACGACTCACCGATCCATCATGATTATGCTTAATCCTGTAAACCCACTTATAACCAACAATGTTGGCATCAACAGGTACCTGAACCAGAATCCAAGTCTGGTTGGCATGTATATAACAACCCTCCTAACAATATTTTTGGACACCCCTAAAGGCCCTAAAATATACCCCGTACACGAGAAACGAGCCCATTATACCTCTGTACTTGTGAAAAACAAGAAAAAACAAAACTCAGGAGTCGCTCGCGGGGCGCGACCTCCTTACCCTCGTCCTTCACGGGCCGCGACTGGCCTGGAGTGTCGATCAAGGCAGACCGCCACATGGCATGTGACTCATCAAGGCTAGGGCCATGACTGGCCAAGCCTATACTCGACACGTGCTCTCTCGCGGGCCGAGGGAGAGTTAGTCATGGGTTACATGGGCCGTGAGCCGCCCTAGATCAGCCCTATAAATTGGGTCGACGAGCTCATTTGAGTTTCGTTCAACATTTCTGAATTCTCTCTAATATTCTGTAGGCTATTACTATACCCGGGCATAATGCCCACTATAAATGCGAGGCTTTACCTCGTTGTAAGTACTATAACCCTGCTATTACCCTACACGATCGATTTAGGATTCCGTAATGCATGTCGGCTCTGCCTGACTCAGTCATTGGAATTCTGTCTTGTGTGTACACCCTATTGATCTAGGATTCCGTAATGCATGTCGGCTTTGCCCGACTCAGTCATTGGAATTCTGTCTCGAGTTGTACGGTTAATTTGAATGGGGTTATTTTACTAACACGTGTGCATTATTTGATTTTAATAACCAGGAGATACAATAGGAAGCTTTAGTATTCCCTAAGTAAACAAAGTGAGTACATCTGCTTTTTGCCACCTTTTTGTAAAGATATTTTTGTGAGTCAAAATGTTTTACCAAAACTTCAAATGTTTTAAATTACACTTAAGAGTAATTGAGTATTTGTGATTCTACAATTACTGCCGGTATGTTAGGGTTGTATATATAAAATGTGGAAAACGTTTCCATTGGACAGAGAGTTAGCCAATGGGTAATATGACCCACAAGTCAGGTGTTGACAGTACTGAATGAGTAATTGAGTAGATATAAACAAATGTAATTGCGGATGCCCTCAATTCTGTAAAAGTGATAAAACTGTTTTGATTAAACCAGGATGCACTCACCAGTATTTCTTGCTGATAAAATGTTTTTAAAACGCATTTTAGGTAACACAATATGAAAGCCAAATAGAAGCCAGCTGGAGAGCACTGAAGGCTTGGAAAAGTGGCTATAAAAGTTACCTAAATAAACAAGAAGTTTTTTTTTCAATAAATAGGGTTATCCCTATAAATGTATTGTCAAATGAACTTGGGTTTTATCCCAAAGCTTTATTATTATAAAAGTTGGTGGTTTACTCTAATAAAAATATTTCCTAACTACGGTCCTGATGTATTCCGCTGCCAAATTAATAAACACCGATACCACCCATCTGGATGCTCGCGGCGCCCGCTCCCGGGGTAGGGGTCGGGGGCTGCGACAGATAGTGGTATCAGAGCTACAACCACTGGTTTAAGCCAAAGAAGTGTTCTGCTGACACCTAAATTCTGTGTTAGGAAATAACTTATGTGATTATGTGTTTTTTGTTATTTGACTATTTGTTAGTTTACAGTATGAGTGAGCAAGGAACTTCGAACGCTTATCGTCATTTAGATAGTTCACCAAAGGATGAGGGAACATCATCTCAACCTATCCTGATTCTCAACCTAATCCCTCAGGATACTCAGCCGATACTGAGGAAGGGATATTTATATTTAAGGCACAGTCTAAGGAACACTTTACTACTAAGAAAAGAGGTTGGTTTAATAGAGGAGCACATGAGAGAAGAAAAAGAATGAAGAAGTAACAACAACAGAGGGCGATAGTCAGGGCCAATAGGGAGGCAGATGCACAGATTCAGGAAACAGCCAGTAGGCCACCTTGGGAAGAGGAATTAGATAGACAGCTGGCCAATTTCCACATGTTAGCCACTACAGCAGTAGATGCTAACCTAAACCATGTAGCCGAACCGCCACTACTACCTTTGTTCCCAGACCAACAAATGCTAGAACCCAACCAAGAAAACCAATTCCCAATGCCTTCATTTGACCCCAACGAGTTACCTAGAATCCCAACCCCACAACCTTTACAATATAATCCTTGGTTTGACGACAATAGGTCATACTCAACCCTATATACTCCCAATAAACCAATGCCTGTAGAACGTGATCCATGGAGGGATAATAATAGAACATTTTTTCGAGATGAATAGAGCAAACCCTTATGAGGAACCCGTACCTCAACCTGAACCATTAGACCCACTAATGAGTCGAAAACAGGTGCATGAACTCCATCAGTATGGAGAAGATTTAGTGAATGAGGGGAATAGAATCCGACATATAGGAGAGAAACTAGTTTGGAAATATGATGAATGAGAAATTCAGTACTGGATAAACGACACTTAGAAAATACCTAGATATATGTTAATTCTGTATTTTGATAAAAAAAAAAAAGGAGAGAAAAACCTAGCATTTCACCGCCACGTAATTTTCCTACCACCTCATATCAACTTGCTTAGCTACTAAGAATCATACCTTCCAAATAGATAGACTAAAAATAGATACGGATGCATAGTATATTTGATTTCCAGTTGTAGTTTGTAATAGATGCATATATATGAAAAAAGAGTAAAAGTCGCAATGTATGACGTTTTTGGTCAAACTGTTTGTGTGATCGTGTATGAATAATTGTACTCAATTTTATTCTGTGATAATTAATACCTGCTAATTATTCCTAATTCAGATGTCGAACGAAGTAAATCAAGAAAACCAGAATAATGAGAATAATGGAAACCAAATAGATAACAGTGTCATCCAACATATAGTAGCACAAGGAATTATAGATGATATGCCTTATATTATCAAGACTGTTAAAGAAGCAGAAAATAATAAATCTGCAAATGGCAGTAAATGCCAACACACTGAACCAAGTCACAGTGTGAATAATGATAACGGACCTATTATCCAAGCTCCAATTCCTAAAAGAAGAAGAACTGCTTCATACAGTTGTTCTTATAAAGAATTATTGGCCTGCAAACCAATAGAATTCTCAGGCAATGAAGGAGCCATTGCAGCCTTACGTTGGATAAAAAAGACAGAAGCAGTCATAAAAATAAATAAATGCGTAGATGAAGATAAGATTATGTTTGCTTCTAATCTTTTCAAAAATGCAGCCTTAGAATGGTGGAATACTATTCTCCAGTCTAGGGGGAGTGACAGAGTTTATAATATGGAATGAATCAACTTTAAGGAAATGGTTAAAAGAAAATTTTGTACTCCTAATGAGAAGGAACAATTCGCTAATAAGTTCCTAAATCTTAGAATGACTGGAATAGACTTCAAAGGTTACACTACCATATTCTTCGAATATGCTAGGATAGTGCCAACCTTAGCCTTACCTGAACCACTATTAATCTCTCATTATATTTGTGGATTAATTAGTGAGATTAGACACGTAGTCAAGGCAGCTAGACCGCAAACCATAGAAGAAGCAGTAGAATTAGCCAATACCTTGACTGATGAATTTGTACGTACTCAAGAGGAAAACCAGAGAAAGAACCTAGCTCAAAAGCTTACCCAAGAATTTCGCTATGGTAATTCCAACCGTGGGAAAGGAATAGGTTCTTCTGCACCCTACTGTAGGTATTGCAAAAGAAAGCATTCTGGAAGATGCTCTATATATTGAAACTTTTGCAAAATCTCTGGACACAAGGAAGAAGACTGTAAGAAGAAACCCAGTAATGGAATATGCTTTAATTGTGGAGAGAAGGGACATATCAAACCGAACTGTCCGAAACTAGCTCTAGCCACAACCAACAAGACTAAGACAACTGAAGCACCTAAAAAGAATGCCAGAGTGTTTGTTCTGACAGCTGAGGAAGCCAAGATGATTCCGGATATGATTGCTGGTACGTTCTTAGTTAATAACATATTTGCCAAAGTATTGTTTGACTCTGGTGCAAACCAAAGTTTTGTCAATACTTCTTTCTACAAACTTCTTGACCAACGCTTAGCCAAACTTCAACAAGATTGTCTAGTAGAGACGG
This sequence comes from Helianthus tuberosus, assembly GCA_030545235.1. Taxonomy (NCBI): domain Eukaryota; kingdom Viridiplantae; phylum Streptophyta; class Magnoliopsida; order Asterales; family Asteraceae; genus Helianthus; species Helianthus tuberosus. Next base: position 41,225 of record JARYGA010028431.1, on the reverse strand, counting down.
CAAATGGAGAATCCGTTAAGATAAGTGAAATCTTGCAGGGAGCAAGAATAGAAATCCTAAACCATCATTTCTTTGCTAACCTTTACCTAATGAATCTGTCTAGATTCGATGTCGTATTAAGAATGGATTGGTTGGTAGCCAATCATGCCAGTATTTTATGTGATCAAAAGTCAGTACAATTAAGTACACCAAGTGGTGAAAAGATCACAATCAAAGGAGAAAAGTCAACCCGATCGACAAAATTCATCTCTGTGATGAAAGTTGCAAGTTATGGAAGGAAAGGAAGAGTAGTATATATGATTTATGTAATCATTAATACTAAAGGAAAAGAATTAAAAGATATTCCTGTGATATCTAAATTCTTAGACGTTTTTTTCCAGAAGAGTTGCCTGGATTACCACCTGATAGAGAGGTTGAATTTAGAATTCACCTAATACCAGGGACGACATTGATTGCCAAAGCACCATATCGATTAGCACCAACGGAAATGCAAGAACTGAAGAAACAATTGGACGAACTTCTTGACAAAGGTTTTATATAATCAAGCTCGTCACTGTGGGGAGCACCAGTGTTGTTTGTCAAAAAGAAAGACGGATCGATGCGTATGTGCATTGATTACCGAGATTTAAACAAAGCCATGATTAAGAATCGGTACCCACTACCGAGAATCGATGATCTGTTCGATCAACTTCAAGGAACTCGATTCTTTTCTAAGATCGACTTACGCTCAGGATATCATCAACTGAAAGTACAGGAAAAGGACATTCCTAAAACTGCTTTCCGAACGAGATATGGTCATTATGAATTTACCGTCATGCCATTTGGTTTAACTAATGCCCCAGCCGCGTTTATGGACATGATGAACAGGATATGTAAACCATACCTGGATAAATTCATAATTGTCTTTATAGATGATATTCTAATTTCCCCAAAGATTAAAGAGGAACATGCAGCGCATCTACATACACTCCTTACATTATTGAGAAAAGAGAAGCTTTATGTTAAATTCTCAAAATGTGAATTTTAGTTACAAGAAGTGCAATTCCTTGGACATCTGGTTAATCATGAAGGAATTCATGTGGATCCCACAAAGATCGAGGCGATTACTAAGTGGAAAGTCCCTGAATCACCAACGGAAGTACGAAGTTTTCTTGGATTGGCAGGATATTATAGACGATTTATCCGAGATTTCTCTAGAATATCCATTCCATTAACTAAACTGGCCTGTAAATCAGTTAAGTTTGAATGGGGACCGAAACAAGAAGAAGCTTTTAAGATTCTTAAGCAAAGGTTAACCAACACACCCATACTTGCATTACCAGAAGGAACTAAGGATTTTATAGTCTATTGTGATGCGTCTAAGCTAGGATATGGATGTGTGTTGATGCAATGTCAAAAGGTTATAGCTTATGCCTCTAGACAACTTAAGAAACATGAAGAGAATTACACGACCCATGATTTGGAACTAGGAGCCATAGTTTTTGCCCTTAAGATTTGGAGACACTATTTATATGGAAATAAATTTGTTATCTTCACCGATCATAAGAGTTTAAGATATATTTTTGGGCAAAAAGAGTTAAATGTGAGACAGAGACGCTAGATGGAAGTTCTTAGCGATTATGATTGCGATATCCAGTATCATGCTGGAAAAGCTAGGTAGTAGCTGATGCTTTAAGTCGAAAGTATCATGAAAAGCCGAAACGAGTATGTTCTCTCAGATTAAATCTACAAGTAGATTTAAATGAGCAAATTGGAGAAGTACAAGAATCAGCAATCAAGGACGATGCTGAAAAATTAAAAGGAATGATTAAGGAATTAGAACAAGGAACAGATGGAATTTGGAAGTTCCATAAGAAAAGGATGTGGATACCTGAACAAGGAAACCCACGCCACAGAATTCTAGAATAAGCTCATAAGTCTAAGTATACGATACATCCTGGAAGTGATAAGATGTATCAAGATCTAAGAAAGAATTTCTGGTGGATAGGAATGAAACAGGATATAGCTAATTATGTTGCTAAATGTCTAACTTGTTCACAAGTTAAAGCTGAGCATCATAAACCCTCAGGATTATTGCAACAGTTAGAGATGCCAATATGGAAATGAGAATTGATAACAATGGACTTTGTTACCAAATTACCCAAGACAAAAAAAGGAAATGATACAATCTGGGTGATTGTAGACAGATTAACCAAATCTGCTTATTTCTTACCCATGAAGGAAACATCAGTATGGAACAGTTAGCCAAGCTATATGTAAATGAAATAGTTTCATTACATGGAATTCCTTTATCTATCGTATCCGATAGAGATAGCCGTTTTACTTCTCATTTTTGGACAAGTTTCCAAAAAGCAATGGGAACCAAGTTAAATCTAAGCACAGCTTATCATCCACAGACGGACGGACGGACAAAGGAAAAGGACAATCCAGATGATGGAAGATATGCTTAGAGCCTGTGTAATAGATTTTGGAGGAAATTGGGACGACCATTACCATTAATAGAATTTTCCTACAATAACAACTATCATACTAGCATTAATGCTGCACCATTTGAAGCACTTTATGGACGAAAGTGCAGAACCCTAGTCTGTTGGGCAGAAATTGGAGAGAAGCAATTATCTGGACCAGAGATAGTGCAGGAAACAACAGATAAGATAATTCAAGTCAAGGAAAGACTAAAATCAGCATGAGATCGTCAAAAGAGTAATGCAGATAACATACGAAAACCTTTAGAATTTCAAGTACGAGATAAAGTATTATTAAAGGTTTCTCCATGGAAAGGAGTTGTCAGGTTCGTTAAGAGGGGAAAGCTAAGCCCCATGTATGTCAGACCATTTGAGATTATTAGAAGAATAGGACCTGTAGCCTATCAGCTACAACTGCCAGAGGAAATGGCAGGAATACATGATATGTTTCATGTATGTGATCTCAAAAAGTGTTTAGCAGACGAATCATTAGTAATACCTCTTAAGAACATAGAGGTAAACGAAAAACTTAAGTTTATCGAGAAACCCATTCAGATTGAAGATAGAAAAATCACGAACCTCAAACACATGAGACTAGTTCTGGTCAAAATGAAATGAGATTCCAAGAGAGGACCAGAATACACTTGGGAACTCGAGTTAGAGATGCAAAAAAAAATACCCACACCTGTTCCAGTAGATCTCGAGGACGAGATCCAAAACAAGGTGGGGAGGATATAAAAACCATCCTAAAAATATTTTTGGATACCCCTAAAGGTCCTAAAATATACCCCGTATGCGATAAACGAGCCCATTATACCTCTGTACTTGTGAAAAACAAGAAAAAACAAAACTCAGGAGTCGTTCGCGGGGCCCGACCTCCTTAGCCTCGTCCTTCGCGGGCCGCGACTGGTCTGGAGTGCTGGTCTAGGCAGACCGCCACGTGGCATGTGACTCATCAAGGCTAGGGCCATGACTGGCCAAGCCTATACTAGACACATGCTCTGTCGCGGGCGGCGAGAGAGTTAGCCATGGGTTACGCGGGCCGCGAGCCGCCCTAGATCAGCCCTATAAATTGGGTCGACGAGCTCATTTAAGTTTCGTTCAAAAATTCTGAATTCTCTCTAATATTCTGTTGGCTATTACTATACCCGGGCATAATACCCACTATAAAAGCGAAGCTTTGTCTTGTTGTAAGTACTATAACCCTTCTATTACCCTACACGATCGATTTAGGATTCTGTAATGCATGTCGGCTATGCCCGACTCAGTCATTGGAATGCTGTCTCATGTGTACACCCGATTGATCTAGGATTCCGTAATGCAAGTCGACTCTGACCGACTCAGTCATTGGAATTCTGTCTCGAGTTGTACGGTTAATTTGAATTGGGTTATTTTACTAACACGTGTGCATTATTTGATTTTAATAGATAATAACCAGGAGATACAACAGGAAGCTTTAGTATTCCCTAAGTAAACAAAGTGAGTCCATCTGCTTTTTGCCACCTTTTTGTAAAGATATTTTTGTGAGTCAAAATGTTTTACCAAAACCTCAAATGTTTTAAATTACACTTAACATTAATTGAGTATTTGTGATTCTATAATTATTGCCGGTATGTTGGGGTTTTGTATATAAAATGTGAAAACCGTTACCATTGAACAAAGAGTTAGCCAATGGGTAATATGACCCACAAGTCAGGTGTTGACGGTACTGAATGAGTAATTGAGTAGATATAAACAAATATAATTGCGGATGCCCTCAATTCTGTAAAAGTGATAAAACTGTTTTGATTAAAATGAGATGAACTCACCAGTATTTCTTGCTGATAAAATGTTTTTAAAACGCGTTTCGGATAACACAATATGAAAGCCAAATAGAAGCCAGCTGGAGAGCACTGAAGACTTGGAAAAGTGGCTATAAAAGTTACTTAAATAAACAAGAAGTTTTTGTTTTCAATAAATAGGGTTATGCCTATAAATGTATTGTCAAATGAACTTGGTTTTTATCCCAAAGTTTTATTATTATAAAAGTTGGTGGTTTACTCTGATAAAAATATTTCCTAACTACGGTCCTGATGTATTCTGCTGCCAAATTAATAATCACTGATACCATCCATCTGGATGCTCGCGACGCCCGCTCCCGGGGTAGGGTTGGGGGCTGCGACAATGTAAACCACTAATCTCAGCGTGAATCGCATCCCACCAAACAAACCATTGCTGAGCCTAGGGAAAAGAGGATGGCTTAGTAGTATGAGTGGTAGTAGGATGAGGAGTAGAAGTGGTGGTGGCATAAAAGAGAACATGATCGGGAAACTGACGAGGCTGTATAGTGTAATCACGAGAACGTGTGACCATAGGATGAGTCGGAACAGGTGGAGGTGGAGGAGGAGAAGATGAAGAAGGGGTAGGATGTGAAATCAGTGAAGGAGAGGAATAATAAGAGGATGTAGAAGATGAAGACGGAGATTAGTAATAATCAATCAAAGAAGGAGGAGGAATGTAAAAAAGAAGTAGGAGCGGAAGGGGGAGAGGGTAATGCGGAACTAGAAATGGAAGGAATATCAAAAACCGTCTCATGAAAAATAACATGTCATGACGTATAGACACAAGTGGTATGAGGATCATAACAAAGATATCCATGATGATAAGGAGCATAACGAAGAAAGATACATGGAGTAGATTTGGGTGAAAGTTTATCTGCTCGAGTATCATCGAAGAATGGATAACACAAACACCTAAAAGTATGAAGAAATGAGTAATCAGGAAGGGAACCAAACAATATCTCAAAAGGAGAAGAGTGATGAAGCACCAGTGTAGGTAACCGGTTGATAAAACAAATGTAGTGGCATATGCATCATACCAGAATTTCTTCAGTAAACGCGCATGAAACAGTAATGCACGTGCAACCTCCAAAATATGGCGGTTTTTTTCGCTCAGCCACCCCATTTTGTTAGGGTGTATAAGGACAAGAAATGCAGTAACCAGTACCAGCATCAGACATATATCGAGCCATAACACCACAGGTGAGATCATGAGCACCATCACACTGAAGGTGTTTGATGGTTCATGAGAAGATGTTCTCAACAAGCTGGTTGAAATGCCGAAAGCAATCAACCGCCTGAGAACGAGAAGTCAAAGAATAAATCCAAGTAAATCGACTGAAGTCACCAATGAATGTAATAAAATATCGAAAACCAGATCTAGAGACAATAGGTGACAGTCCCCAAATGACACAATGTATAAAGTGTAGAGGTACAGTAGAATGAGAAACAAGTGAGACAAATGGTAATCTAGTCGATTTAGAAACATTACAAGTATTACAATGTTTATTTGGACTTTTGTTTGTCGAAGATAAAAGAGAACATCTAGATAAAACAAAATCCGATGGATGACTCAGCCTAGAGTGCCAAGTCTCTCGAGAAACAACAATAGTAGTAGCAAGTGAGTACAACTCTCGGGGGACTACCGCGCGTGTGGCGGAGGAGCTGTCCAGCGAGTGTCTGACTAAACAAGCCAAAATGTGAGAAAACAACAACAACAATAGGATGATCAATCACTAGCTAAGTAATGGATAACAAGTTCTTGGCTAAGTTAGGAACGACAAGCACATGCTTTAATATGAGAGTATGATGAGATAAACATAATAAAGCGGTGCCAATGTGAGAAATAGAAAGAGACATACCATTACGAACCATAACACTCTCAGTGCCAGCATACGGGGCTACATCAAAAACCATAGATGAGTCTACTGTCATGTGAGCGGTAGCACCAGAATCAGGGATCCATGAATCAACTTGCTGGAAAATACTAGAAATGCCAGCGATCAACCCATAGTGTGGTGTGGACTAAGTACTAGCCCATGTAGAAAAATTATGTGGGCCAAAACCATGATAAGAGTCTAGTATACGGCGGGATTAGACGGAGTTTTGGCCACGATAGAACCGGTTCGGTAGAATATTATTGATAAGAAAGGAGTAGAAGTAGAATAATCATAGGTTGAATGCTTGCTTCATTCATACTGAAAGAGTTTACATCTTTTACAAGCTGGCGAAATTCTGGAGAAATTTCACCAGCGTTTCCCCTCTGGGAACCAAAAACTAATGAAATGAGAAGCCCTCATCCCCTATTTATAGGCAAAGCCTATTCGTCTGAAACACCTGGGACGAGTGGGCTCTATCGTGCGAGTGGGCAATTGGCTCCTTTTGCACGAAAGTGCCTTTCTGCGAAAGGGCTTCAATACATACAAATCTGGTCCGTTTTCACAGTAATCTATACAATATTCAACACACGCTCTATCTAGCCTATTCGCACAGTGGCGGACATACAAAATATGCACCAACAGATTCCCCCTTGGCCGTCACTGTCGAATCTTGATCTTTGAAAACCTAGAGCCGTGTTTTGAATATTCAGCAACTTCAATTAGGCATCTTGAAATCTTCGATTTATTCCCCCTTGATTGATGATTCAGGCTTTCATTATTTTCAATATACACAAATTCCCCCTGAGATGAATCTGCAGGTCTTTGTTTGCACGGTTCCCGACCTCCTCTGATTTACCGTACTGCAATCTTCACGAATAATCACCAACTTGAAATTAATCAATGCAGCATCTTTGTTTCGACTTTAACCACCTCCGCGTTCGGGTTTTTTCATTTACCATTTCAGCTCCATCACTTATTCCGCCTGCTCGATCATCTGAACTTCAAAAACCCAACCGAAAATTGATAGAAACTTCGAACATTACATCGATAAACTGCAAGTTTATGAATACCCACGAAAATCTGAAATCCCGTTTTCCGTGATCACCTTTAAGCACGCTCCTGAATGATTGATCAGTGTAAACGGTAATCTCCACAATCAGCAAATCTTCATCAGATAACAAATCATCTGGTAACACATTAAGATCTTAGAAACATTCATCCACGATCAGATTCACATTCTTCCTCTTCAGTCACGATAACAGATATATAGTCTTCTCCGCTAGTTCTGGCAACAACTTAATCAACAAACATCGTCATTCCCCGATGGTTAGTCTGAAAAACAATTCCTCTGCTCGAAGATTAACCATTCTAACACTTTAGACTATCACAAGGCTGTGATTTCTTATAAGTATCCACAATACAGTTGCATCTCCTGACGCTAATCCTGCTGACCGGCTTGACGAAGACCCGAGACTCAAACCCTAAGACATCAATCTGACCCTGATATGTAGAGTCTGAACTTCCTATGATCACGAACTCACGAATCCAGATCCTATGCATCCCTGGACAATCTGAAGTCGAAACCACCCGAATGCTGTTGCATTGTCACGAATTTCAAAATGCTGGAATGTCAATATACTCTATGAAATTTTTATTCCCCCTCATTTTTGCAAATTCCAACTTCTTATCACTGAATCCCCCCCTCAAATTGAGCAATTCAGTCTTCTCTAATCTCTGAAAAACTCGACTATGCCGAAAATGTGTCATTTTTGCCCACAAAAGTAAGTTTTTCATCAATGCAAATTTTTCGTTAAGACCCATTAATAGTCAGATAACCCAGATGATAACATTCTGCATAGGTATCATGACTACCCAACTATTTTCCACAGTCTGTGATCGTATCATCAAATCTGTTCTCTGAAGCTCCGGACGGTGTCCCCGAACAACCCATCTTGATCGTTAAAAACTCGAAAAAAATTTCAATCACCAAATTTTTTCTGGAGACTCGTCTCATCATTGCGATCAAAAAATGCCTTTTTTGGCATTTGACCCATTCATGCGAATGGGCTGATTTTGGAACGAATGACTTTTTGGACGAGTGGGAGTTCCTCTCTGGACGAATGGGAGTTCCTCTCGCGCGACAGGGAGGTTCTTTCGCGCAACAGGGGCTGTTCCAATCTCACGAACATTCCCAATCACATTTTTTGATCCAAAATCTTTATTTATAAGAATTTTATGATGAAACTTCCCATATATGTGCGAAAATCAATTCCGAAACTAATGATGTCTTCAATTTCAAATTACATCCGTGAATTCACCTTCAATTTGATGTTTATTTGATGTTTTACGTCTAAACCCCCTAAAAATCCAAAATTCACGAGCGTAGGTGATTCAGTCAACTGTTAGATCGATTGAATCGGTACCGTAGCTCTGATACCGTAGTCTCCGGTTGCCAGAAAAATGTTTTTTTGTCAGAAAAAGGTTCCTGAAGGTCCTATATATGGTTACAAACAGGTTTGGGACGAAAACTTTTAGTTTTCCGGCTAAAAAGTTGAGTTTTTTGGCCAAAAAGAAGTTTTCTGGCGAAAAATGAGTTTTTCTGGCGACCTTAATGATTTGGGCTTTTACTAGAAGACGTTCCTAAAGGTGCGTAACAAGGTTACAAAGAGGTTTGAGACGAAAAGGTTGAGTTTTCCAGCCAAAATGGAGTTTTCTAGCGACCGGAGACTAACGACGTTAGGGTTCTGTTAGTCAGGGTCCATTGAAGGCCAATATGTGAAAAGATAGGACCGCCAGCAGAAATTTTTGAAGTTGAAACCGTTGCCAGCCAACGGAGAATAGTTGAGATTATTAAAATCATTACTATTATTCCATATTAGTGGAGTTTTGCATGAACTCTTTCAAACAACCCATTTCGTCCAACCCAAGTACATACCCGATCCAGATTGTTTCTTTTTCTATCCGTCTCCATTTGCCGTTAATGGTTCAAGTAATGATCTTTTATCGGGTCGTTAGCGCCATGAATACTACTAACATCAATCAATGTATAAGGCCGTACGTGTAAAAAAGAAACTAATTAAGGGTCATGCTAATCACACATGGAGAAAATTATTTTCACATCCCAAAGCGCCGCGCTATGGCCAAAGCGCGGCGCTTTGCTTGACAAAAGTTGATTTGACTGACATAAAGTGATACGATGTTGCAGAGACATAAAGGTGACACGAGGTTGCAGTGTCCCGTGAACCCTAAGCGCCGCACTATGGCCAAAGCGCGGCGCTTCGACCCCAAATTTTCATTATTTAAACCTGCATAGACAGAACATTTAGCATTCGAGGGTATTCGAGTGTTTTGTTGTTTGTTGATTTCTTTGCTGTATTAGTTACGTGTGTTGAAAAAACGATGTCGTGGTTAAGCAACTATCTTTTCGGTCAATATTCTGACGAGTCAGTTGTTCCTGATTCTTACGAGGGGACCGCTATTTCTGACTCGTATGAGAAACCGGTCTCGTCCAACTTGAGGGAGGCAGATATTGTATCTGGCATTCGTTATCGTGATAACACGGTGACGCTGGATTTGAATACCCCTGTGGAGGACCCTTACGCACAACAAGGTTATTCGAATTTCGGTTACGGTGGCGAGTACAGCTTTGTACAGCAGGAGTGTTATCCAAACGACAGTTACGGTTATCAACAGAGCTTACAAGGTTATTCGAATTTCGGTTACGGTGGCGAGCACAGCTTTGAACATCAAGTATATTCGGACCTCGGTGACGATGGTGAGCCGGGGGATGTGTCTGTTGACGAGGAAGGCTGTTACCCGGTTACATTTTCGTTTGATACAACGCAGACCTTTTCGTCACGTAAAGAGTTGGTGCGTTGGGTACAAGACACGGCAAAAGACAACGGTTACCGCATTGTGATTAAGAGGTCGAATAAAAGAGGAGAGAATTACAAGATTTGGTTTCAATGTACTTTTGGTGGGGAGCATAAGAGTATAGCTACACAGAGGAAAACGGGTAGCAAGAAAATAGGATGCCCGTTCGAGATGATCGAGTTTTCGGAATCATCCGGAAGTGTTTGGAGGATCGAGGTGACGAAGGCGAAGCATAACCACACTCCTATTGAAAACTTAGAGGGTCACGCGTATGCGAGAAGGCTTTCTTCGGAGGATAAAAAACTGGTTAAGGAGCTGGCAGAGCAAGATATTCCCAACCAAAGTATCTGGCAAACGCTGACAAAAAACAATCCGGCTAGAAAGCTTATTCCGAAAGATATACACAACGTTGTTCAGAAGATCAACGCCGAAAAAAATGTCGGTAAGTCTCCGATGCAAAAACTTGAAAACATTCTTCTCAAAAAAGATTACACTTATTACATGCGCACGAATGAGATATCGAACGAAGTTGAAGATGTCTTCTTTGTTCACAAAAAAACATTCACTATGTGGTGTGCCTTCCCGCATGTGCTAATGATTGACGCCACCTACAAAACGAACATGTCCAACCTGCCATTTGTTCAGGTCGTAGGCATGACGTCGACAAACAAATCGTTTACGGCTGCTTGTGCGGTAATTTCCGCTGAGAAATCAGAGAACTACCTATGGGTGTTGCAGAGGATCAAGTCTATGCTGGTAGGATGTATGGAACCGCGCGTGATTTTAACAGACAGGGATTTTGCGCTAATGAACGCGTGTGAATAAGTTTTTCCAAAAGCGCATAAGTATCTTTGTCGGTTCCATATTCAACAAAATATTAATAAGAACAACAAGAAGAAATTCTCTGACAAGGAGTGGAAAGAATTCGTACGTAGATTTTGGTTATTGTGCGAGTCTACGACCGAGGAAATATACAGGTATAACTTGGAAAACCTTGAAGCACAGCTGAAAGAAGATGACCGTGAACGTGGGTATTTCTTACATAATTATGTTCAAATTTTATATAATAACAAAAACTGACTATTTACGTTTTTTAATTTTAGAGGTTTTTGATTATTTGAAGAAATCCTGGTTGGATCCGTACCGTGAAAAGTTTGTATCTTGCTGGATTAACAAAACTATCAACTTTCACCAAACTACGACCAACAGGGTTGAGGGCATGCATGCAACACTAAAAAGTCACTTTCCAAGTCATCGCAACACACTGGATAAACTTGTACTGTATGTTGATCATGTTGTTGATAGACAATACACCGAGATTAGTAGTAGCTTTGAAACAAGCCTCCGAAAAGTGATGACGCACCACAAGAATCAGCCCATGCTTGCATATATTCTCAGAAAGGTTTCAATATATGCGATTGAGCTTTTGAGTAGGGAACTAAAACGTAAGGAAGACGGGTTAAGAGCCTACGGTGCAAGCAGTGGTTGCCAACTTTTTACCAGCTGTGGTTTGCCATGTGCCTGTCGTTTGGAAAAGTTGGAAAATAACGGTAATTAATATCTTTGACCTTTCTCGTTATGATTTTGCCACCTAATTTGTTTTCATCCACAGGTCAGCAACTCCGGATCATACACATAGACGTGTTCTGGAAGAATCTTGACTTCAAGCCTGCAAAGAAAAACATAGAGGATATCGATGTAGACGCGGAATTTGAAAAATTGAAACAACAGATCGATCCAACACCCCCCTCAAGTGAAAAGGAGCTTCTTTGAAAAGTTTCAGCAAATCCTCAATCCAGGGAACAATAACAAAAAACCTCCTGCTGTTCTGAAGAAAACTCGTGGTCGCCCAACATTGAAAACGCAGGAAGAAAGAAATGTTGAAGCCGCTAGAAAAAAGCTCGTACATTCCGTCGGAAGAAACTTGGGTTGAGGCCTCAGACGATCTTCCCCGTCACAGCTCGTACATATCACCCGAAGATTCTAGAAGACAAAAGAATACCAAACCGATCAACCTACACCCTGATTTCCCAATGATCAAGCTCGGTCCTAAGACGGATATAGCGATCCGCAACTACGCATCTCAGATTCCCGAAGTGATCCATCCATACATCGTTAGAATAAAGGACGTGAAACCAGATGGTCATTGTGGGTTTCGATCGGTGGCTGTTGGGTTAGGAGTGAAACAAAATTCATATTTTATGATCCGGAAACAACTTATAAAGGAGTTACGTATGAACGAATCGCTTTGGAGGCAGGTTTTCGATCCAGAAAACATAGGACATTATGATGCGCTGGTTAGACGGATCGATTTCAAGGGGGTGGGACGAGCAGATATCGAAAATTACATGACGATGCCTGAGACGGGGTTTCTTATTGCCCAACGATACGGTGTGATTGTTCACACCTTCTACACGCGTGGGAGCGATACAATTTTCCCTCTACTGGGCGGGCCAAACGAAGCTGAGGAACCTCACCTGGTGGTTGCGGTTGTGTTCGTCGACCATGGGCATTTCATACATGTAGAGCTTGGAGGTTGTTATCCAATGCCTCCCCCAAACCTACTCTGGACAGTGAACAGAACAGAGCGCGCAGCAGCCTGGCATACATTATACAGGGATCAGATCAACGCGTACGAAATGCTTACGTATCGTGCCCCTGACCTTAATGTAACCCCATATGTTCACGATGTATGTTAAATGTGTTTAATAATAATCACGTTTGTGTTTGTTCAATATATGTGTTACATCACGTTAAAAACCGAATGTCACCAACACGACCCAATCAGATTCAATACGCACTTATACGACCCAAAATGACAATATACATCATAATACTACAATTAATGAAAAAATACGTCATGTTCATGTACGGTAGGCGGCTGATACACATAACACCTCTCACAGGAGTACTTGTGCTTTCAAACCAAAATGATACGATATAACGGAATAAGACATCACACGTAACCGATTTGATCCGGAACTTGCAGTATAGTCCATATATAATAAAAAATGATGTATAATGGAAAAAACGTAAAATTTAGACTATTATCGACGCGTTTGTGAATTAAAAACAATTTTAAAAAATTTAAAAAAGGCCCAAAGCGCCCCGCTTAGGCCATAACGCAGCGCTTTGGCCCCGAAGCGCCCCGCTTAGGCCATAGCGCAGCGCTTTGGCCCCTCGTTATACCTGAAGCGGGGCAGCCTTCTCCCCCATTTCACCATCAAACAAAACACACACACTACGGTGCGATTACACACACTAGGGCGAAGATCGTCTTTTTCCGGATTTCAAACGCTATTAGGTACGATCGAACTTCATTTATTGTTTTGGTTCAAGTTATATGTTTGATTTTGTTTGATTTTGATTTGATTTGGGCGGTTGTGATCGAGTTGCTGGGGCTGTTCTTCATAACGAAGAACCAAAGCGCCGCGCCGAGGCCAAAGCGCGACGCTTTGGTTCATGTTTATTTTTTTATATTATTTGTTTAATATTATTTGTTTAATATTATTTGTTTAATAATATTTGTTTATTATTTAAATTGTTTAATAATATTATTTGTTTATTATTTTATATTTAATATTATTTGTTTATTATTTAAATTGTTTAAATAATATTATTTGTTTATTATTTTATATTTAATATTATTTGTTTATTATTTAAATTGTTTAAATAATATTATTTATTTATTATTTTATATTTAATATTATTTGTTTATTATTTAAATTGTTTAAATAATATTATTTATTTATTATCTTTTCAACGTGCAGGGATGGATTCATCCGATGACGAGATTGAGCATATGGAGGCTGAGGGAGAGGTGGGAGATGTGGGAGAGGAGGGAGAGCCGGCATGTCCGTACGAGCAGTTTCCGCAGGGGTCACGGGCGAGGGGGAGATGCGCTAGGTTGCGCACCATAGAGATTGGGGGGCACGTAGGGATAGACTGGGACCTGCTGGAGACCGTGGGAGAGGCCGCGCGGGCGCGTGATATAGTTGGACTAGAAACTCCTTGGTCGCGCCTATTTCAGATAGCGATGGAGGACTCGTACCCTGAGCTTACGGTCGAGTTTCTTTCCACGTTTACATACGCGCCGCATCCGGCGGATTACGTGGAGGACCCGGATTTTCCAGTCCACGAGGTTACATTCCGTCTCGCCGGTCAGCAGTTTCAGATGAGTGTGCGGCAGTTTGCTGTCCATACAGGTTTGTACACAGAGCCCGAGCTTGATACTGATTTATATACGTAGGCGGTTACGTTGATGGACAGGCAGACGCTTATCAGTTTCTGGAGGGCCATTTCCAGGGTTCCCTTTGGGAAATCCTGGCAAAAGGCCACCACCATTAGAGACCCCTTGTACCGATACCTGCACCATGTTATCGCGTCATCTATCGTGCCGCGGGGTACCAGCAGGGAGAAGGTCAACCTCAGTGACCTTTTCTTTCTATACTGCCTACTTCGCCGCCAGCCCTGCGATCTAGCAGCCTGCCTGGCAGATTACTTTGCCACAGCATACCACCGGCAGCTCCGCGGGTACCTGCACACTGGCTCATACATCACCGCCATTGCACGCTCGCTAGGGATCGTGCCCGAGAGTGATCCGGAGCTGTCCGACCCGATCCCGTCGACTACGTTGGGCCGCGCGTCATTATCTGCCATGAAGATCACCCGTACCTTTGATGTTGGTCTGAGGTTTAAGGGCCGTGACGGGCTGATTTGGCATCCGGAGGTGGTGCCGGAGGTCATCCCGGTTGTTATTGAGTTGAGGCCTGGAGTGTTAGCCCCTCCTGATGTTCAGGAGGCCGCTCGGCAGGCTCAGCTACAGGCTCTGGGCCTCGATCAGTACCCGGGCCAGCCTCAGGCTCAGGCTCAGCCTGTATTCGAGGATCCGGCTCAGGAGGAGCATGTCGAGGAGATCCCGGTACCACCAGTTCAGCCAGCTCCTGAGCCGCCACAGTACCCGCAGCACGTTTACGCTGACCTGCCTCCGGTAGCGCGTGAGGTGGCTCGGGACTTCGACCGGCGCCTCAGACGCCAGGGCGCACGCATTGACTGGATCGTCGAGACGTTCGTTGCTCTACGAGAGCTCGCTGGGTTGCCTCAACTTCCCCTCCCACCGTCCCCACCGCACGAGGATTAGTACCTTAGTTTGTTTGTATAGTGTTTTGTTATGTATTATGTACTCAGTTGTACCTTTTTGTTTTGTATGTACAAACTGATATATATAAATATATATATTGCAGTTAATCTTCTATTTACATCACGTTGGTTTTGGATTGTTTACGTTTAATTCTTATGGCTTTCTGTACATTTTATTTAACGTGTTCGTTTAATTTAACAAAATAAACTAGGTTAACAGTTTATAAAGACGCACTTGTATTATATACGTTCTATAAAAATAATGACGTAAAAAAACGTAATTATAAAACAACTATGAATTATATGTAACTAATATTTTATAATAATAATAAAACTCAAATACAATTTTTTCCTCCAAAAAACACTACCAAACTAACCCACATCCCACCTATTTCAAAAAAAAACAACACAAACTCCGTCAGTCCTTGTCTGTTGACCTTGGCCAAAGCGCCCCGCTATGGCCAAAGCGGGGCGCTTTGAGTGTGCAAAAAGACAAAGAGCGTGTGCGAATAGACCGTAGTCTCCGGTTGCCGGAAAAATGTTTTTTGTCAGAAAAAGGTTCCTGAAGGTCCTATATATGGTTACAAACAGGTTTGGGACGAAAACTTTTAGTTTTCCGGCTAAAAAGTTGAGTTTTTTGGCCAAAAAGAAGTTTTCTGGCGAAAAATGAGTTTTTCTGGCGACCTTAATGATTTGGGCTTTTACTAGAAGACGTTCCTAAAGGTGCGTAACAAGGTTACAAAGAGGTTTGAGACGAAAAGGTTGAGTTTTCCAGCCAAAATGGAGTTTTCTAGCGACCGGAGACTAACGACGTTAGGGTTCTGTTAGTCAGGGTCCATTGAAGGCCAATATGTGAAAAGATAGGACCGCCAGCAGAAATTTTTGAAGTTGAAACCGTTGCCAGCCAACGGAGAATAGTTGAGATTATTAAAATCATTACTATTATTCCATATTAGTGGAGTTTTGCATGAACTCTTTCAAACAACCCATTTCGTCCAACCCAAGTACATACCCGATCCAGATTGTTTCTTTTTCTATCCGTCTCCATTTGCCGTTAACGGTTCAAGTAATGATCTTTTATCGGGTCGTTAGCGCCATGAATACTACTTTTTTTTTTTTGAACGGCGATATTTCTACAACAGGCGATAGAGATCGCACCTACCCTATAACTCGGGTAGGCCCCTCCGCCCCACTCCGGCATCCAAGGCTATGTTGTCTTAACCGGGCCCACGCTTGGTGCATCAGAGTTTGGCTAAGGCGTTCCCCGAGAAAATTTCCAGCCCACTGCCCACCCGATTAACCGGGAGCGTGTAGTTGCACCCTCCACAAGAGTCGGGGACTCTCTGGAGTAAATGCACTGTAATAGAAAACTCGGGGTGGCTCCCGGGTTTCGAACCAACTGGCCCTCCACCCGTTCATTGCCATTCCCCCAAATGTGATGGATGTGGGGATCGAACTTGGCCATCCTAGGAAAACCAAATCCTTTCCACCACTCCACCACAAGTGGAGGATCGCCATGAATACTACTAACATCAATCAATGTATAAGGCCGTACGTGTAAAAAAGAAACTAATTAATTTGAAGTGGGGCCAGACGAGCCACGCTTTCCACACCACAACAAACCCCAGCCCAGACTCTTCTTACTTCTTCCCCAATCTTCTCCACCCCGCCATTTACACCTTCAAAAACCCCCCAACTCTCTCTCTCTCTCTCTCTCTCTACATTGGAGCACCTTCACCTTCAACACTCATTCTCATCCTCCATCATTTCCACACAATGATCCCTCACACATACTCAACCGACGCTCAGTCCCAATCCGCCGACCTCGCCGCCACAATCGCCGCCGCCTCAACACCGGAGCAAATCTCCGCCGTGTGCGCCGCCGTGGAACTCTTCCTGAACAAACACTCGCCTGACCAGTCGCGCTGGTTCTTCTCTGTCACGTTTCCAACCCTAATTTGCAGGTTATTCGGTTTTGACGAACTTCAAAACCCTAGCAGTAACAGGAACGGTAACGGTAATGGTTGGATTGACGTTTTGGCGGCGGTTGGTGATGCGGAGGTTTCTGGTAAGGTTTTTCAGCTTTTTAATCCAACTGGTGTGTTATTGAGCTCTGTTGTGGATGTTGATCGTTTATCTGTTGTTGAATATGTGTTTCCGATTGAACGGTTGCCTGAATGGATCCGTTTGACGCTACAAAACGGTAGGAATTGTGGTGTTTTGTCTCAATTGTGTCCACTCTTGAAAGGAAGGCTTATAGAGGGAGTTTCGTGTCAGGTTCAGTTGAATATTATAGAGTATTACTTGTTTTGGTTTGCTTATTATCCTGTTAGTAAAGGAAGTAGTGAGAATCGTACCGTGGTTAGCTCTAGGGTTAGTAAAAGGTCTAGGTTAGAGAGTTGGGCTTCTAAGTCGGTTTCGGTTCTCGGTAATGTTAGGAAACTACGTGGAAATGAGCGGAAGAACGGGGACGGTGGTAGTTTGTATATTCGGCTTTTGAATGCTTATCTTCGTTTCTTTGTGCCGTTGAATGATTTGAATGCTCAGTCGCCTTACCGGAGTTCTTTGTTGCATTACTCGTCAAGTTACGATACGTCAGTTCTTGAGAATGCGGAGTTTTTTGTGCACACGCTTATACATTTCTGGATTGTGGATAATGACTTTTCACCTTTACCAGTGAAGCTGTGCAAGTCATTTGGTTTCGTGCTTCCTTCTTGGCCGGTTTTGACTGAGCTTCCTCCCACAGCTGGTTTGGGTGAGGTTGTTAATGTGTTTGTGAAGTATCTGAATTCAAGTTTACTTTTGAATAGTATTGAGGGGTGTGATCAGGTGGAACTTAGTAAAGTTGCTACATGGTGGGGCACGAGTTCTGTTGATATGAAGTATATGGATGTGTTTCCTAGTATGGGATCTATCGGTTATTGGAACTCTTGTATTCAGAGGCCAGTATATAGATACATTCTGAGAACATTCTTGTTTTTCCCTGTGGAAACTTCCTTGAAGAATGTCTCTCAGGTGTTTTCCCTTTGGGTTAACTATATGGAACCGTGGGCCATTAGTTTGGATGAGTTTCCAGAGACTCATGCAATTGCAGATAGTTTGAAGAAAGATTCTTTAAAGGAAGTTAATGTGTCTCATTCACGTGAATATACATCATCTTGGCAAGGGTATGTGTTATCAAACTACCTTTTCTACAGTTCCTTGGTTATGCGCTTCATTGGGTTTGCTCACAAGTTCATTCACACGGATCCAGAACTCATCGTGCAGATGGTATCCAAGGTTTGTTCTACCAACTGGTTTTAAATCAACCATTTGATCATTTTAGATTATTCAAATCATTAAATTCTTTCTAGGAAAACTTTTAAATATTGCATTCGTTTTCATCTATTTGTGTTTTCACTGTGATAAATATTCCTGCTGGTTGTCTTTTGCAGGTTGTAGATGTATTAACATCGTCCAGGGAACTTTTGGACATCATAGAAAATGTAGAGACTGTTTTTCATTCCTCTCCAGCAGGATCATCCAAGTCAATGCTTAATTCATTGTATAGATTTATTCCCTCAATCCACCAGCAATTACAGGTAATAAATTTTTATTGCAAGTTAAATTGTTTGTTTAGATAGCCGCTCAGTAGACATATCGAGTGAGAATACTTAGTTGTTTATTTTGTTTACAACTATCTGAATATATTTGTATCTTATTAGTTGATGTAGTTTAATGCATATGAACTTTGATGTGAAATGATACATATAGACAAGATTTTTGTGTTACTGTATATGGCTTATCATTAAGCTTAACTGACTAAGGTGACTTGTAGTGCAAACTTGTTTTAATTCGCCTCTACTTTTGATGTGCCAGGACTGGGAAGATGGCCTATCTGAAACTGATGCTGATGGATCATTCATGCATGAAAACTGGAATAAAGATCTGAAACTATTTAGCACAAGTGAAGACGGTGGACAGCAACTTCTTCAGGTCTGTCTTCTTGCCTTCTTGTTACACTTTTCTTCCAAATAATAATCAGTATCAATGGAGTAACACCTAATGTGCTTTGCTTAGCTTGTGGTTCTAACTTTCAAGAAAACAGAAATGAAAGGGTTACTTTATAGGTTTTTAGGTCTTGATTTTTGTTTAGTCATTTATTTACATTACATGTATCTCATCTGTTTTGGCACAGTTAGCAATTTTAAGCCCTTTAGTTATGAGTAAGTTGAGCTGGCTTATGTTCTATTTCTAATCGGTCAAACAGGTAAAAATGGAAAATTATACATATAGATAAAAGGCTATGTCGGTGGGCCAATCCGACATAGCCACGTGTCGCTTTGTGGTTAGCCAAGAATTTTACTCCTTTTACACTTAACTTTGGTGATTTACGTATTTAGTACTTATACTTTAACTTTCATAATATGCATATTTAGTCCCTCTACTTTAGTAAAGTTATTCCCCCATTTGTTTACTTTGCTTATATACAAATTTAGTCCCTCTACACTAACTTTGGTAATATACATTTTTAGTCTCTCTACTTTTATTTCCTCTAGTATGTCGCCTTTTAGTGTTTTTTTTTTCTCGCTAACATGACGAACCAAATCAACTCCAACAAAGAATATTGTTACTACTTACTGGTATTAGGTATTATCAGAACCGGTATTTTTCTTTCATTTTACTATTTCATCTATTAGTGTTTTTTTTTTCAATACGTATGTTGACGTTTTGATGTTCTTTTCCCCGTGGTTTTACGTTGTTATACCTAGTGCTGGTACTGTATGGATAATTAAATTTCCGCTACAACGCGGGGGTAAACTTACTAGTTTTTGAATAAAAGGAAATATGCCGAATAGGTCAAAAAACGCCTGAGGTGTATTTTTTAGTTCACAAAACCTTCTAAATCATTTTGTTAAAAGAATAAATTATTATTAAAATAACATAAGTACTTAACTGTCTGTGACGATTGTCTAAAATTACAAATTTTGTCCGTTTTTTCACTGTCTGCTCACACTTGTGATTTCTCATCCAAGTAAAATGACCAAACATCTAAATTATGCCCCCTTCATCTTCTTTGACAAGCACCTCTACCACCTTACGCCATCCTCACTCATTTCACTCACCACGTAGCCCCACATCTCTCATAGTCGATTTAAATCTTACACTCTTAACTGCAAGTCAAACTAATGAGGCATACAAGCAAACCCACACATCATCTTTGGCCACCTCACAACCGTCTTCATCTATTTCAACCACTGTGAAACCCCCATTATCGACTAAAACCCTACTACCTACATTTAGAATTAAACTCAAATCAAAACTACCTACACCTGTTGTCGCCACCGGCTATAGCTTTTAAACCTGCCAATTGTCACAGTCCCAAATCAAAACCCTAAATAACTTTCCAAACACAAAAATGGTGGTTCCAAAGCCCCAACTGCAAATACATGCACACATGTGGCCAAGAAGAAAAGGAGGGAGGCCGTGATGGTTCAGCAGGTAGTGGTGACGGTGGTCACAAGTGGAATGGCGGTAGGTGGTGCATAGGTTTTGAAATGTGGAACTGGTGGGGGTGTTTGGCATATTAGGGTTGGAAAAAATAAATAAAATTATCTATGCAGTTAATATCGGTGTCAAATATCGGTACCGCTATTATCGGCGATATTGACCGATATTTGACCGATATAACCGATATATTACTGAATTATTGGTGTTAAATTGCTATATATATAAATTCTGCATTATATTAAAATTAGCGATATCCCACCGAGATAACCTATATTTCAAATATCGGTCCTTGACCGATATCGATATTTTACTGCATTAACTGCATAGAAAATTATATAAGCTTTCAAAGAAATTAAAGTTAAGATATGGAAGAAGTAAATGGGTTGTTTGGTCATTTTGCTGGATGATAGACTATAAGTGAAAGCAAACAGTGAAACTGGGGGAAACATCTTTAACAATTATAACAAACGATGAAGGCTGTAATTTTGGACAAAGACAAGGATGATTTAATGTAGTCGCCCTATAATTTATGTACTCTACTTTTTATAAATAATTTTTTTATCACAAATATTTTATGGTTGATGTGTCGTGTTTTGTGTTAGCCTGTTGGCGCTGTCCTGATCATTTTGTCAACTCTTTATAATGGTTAATTTAACTAGTTTTTCATTCTTTTTGCAGCTTCTTGTTCTGCGTGCCGAGTCTGAGCTTCAAGCCATCTCAAGTGAAAACCTTCGTAGCAGCCTACAACTTCTAACTTGTTTAAAAGCCCGAATGGGTTGCTTATTTGGTAGCAATATCATGACATATCCTACCACACCAGAAAGCAGCAAACAAGCCGAAAAGTCACGTCATGAAGTATTCAGCCCTAAAACTGCTGGAAAGCGCCATACAACTGACATAAGGTACAAGGGTGACTGGATGAAGAGACCAATTTCCAACGATGAGGTTGCATGGCTGGCGAATTTACTGGTGAAACTTTCTTGGTGGCTAAATGATATTCTTGGGCTCAACTCATGGGAAAATGATGATGTGGGGCCCTCTACATGGTCATATGTGGAGGTTTCTGGTGATGCGGGTTCCAAAGTTTATGGAGTCAAGGATACATCGAGATTGGGTCGGGAGGCTGTGAAGTTGATGGGGCAACATGGTATAAGGGTGAATTTGAGAATATTCGCTTCAAAGAAAATAGTGCTGGTGCTCCTTATCGCCATTGTGTTTAGCGCGCTCAAGAGAATGTTTTCCGACTTTCCTGTTGCATAACGATAGAGGCGCGTTTTCGTCTTTTCTATGTGGTTTGAACTCATGGCCAGTTTTGATATGTGAGCAGATAGATGTCATGTAATAGGGAAAGTATAATTGAAACTACGAGGTTTAAGTCACGAACTCTTTTGCTCTTTAAGTGTGAATTTATGATACAAGGGAAAACAGCTCAACAAATATTCACATATTACATATACGCATATTTTTGCTAATTGGGCTCAGTCAAGGTTTACTTCAACCTGCCATTACCATCAGCCCAAGGCTGCAGGCACAACACTAATGGATCAAATAAAGTCTAGAAAGGGCTGTAAACAAACACGAACAAGGCCTGCAGGCACGACACTTATGGGTCAAAGAAAGTCTAGAAAGGGCTGTAAACGAATATGAACGAGGCCTTGTTCGTGTTCGTTTGTTAAGAAATGAGCCTGTTCATGAACGCTTACCGAATGAAGTTTTTTGTTCGTGTTCGTTCATTAAGGAAATGAACATGTTCATGAACTGTTTACGAACACTTATCAAACGCAAATGAACTCAAACGAATGTTCATGAACATAAATGAACACAAACAACGTTTATGAACACAAATGAATACACACGAACATATATTTATTTTAGAATAAAATCTCTATTTTTCATCACAAAGATTACGAAGAATCCACCAAAAGTAAATATGTATTTAATATAATTATCCAAACACAGTTGACATAGCTATAGAAACATGATTAACACAAAACTTAGAAGTTTGTAAAGCTTTAACACAAACTAAGGGATCTTGGGGGAGACAGTATAACTAGGGTTTCATTTTTTTTTTTTAAATGAACAAACACAACCTTTGTTCATGTTCGTTCGTTTATCTTAACGAACAAAATTTCTTGTTCGTGTTCGTTTATTAAACGAACGAACATAAACAAACTTTTCGCCGAACTGTTCGTTGAACATTCAGTTCGCTTATAGCCCTAGTCTAGATTTCAGTTTTGGGAGGGTTGTACTTTTTCACACTATGATGGAACGGAACATTATTGTCATACTATTGTTGAAACTAGGAGTGTAAATATGTGTCAAAGACAACTAATAGAAAAATGGCTTGTTTAGTTAAACATGTCAACTAGATGATGTAACTAATTACATGGATCAAAAATGTCAACCCGGACACAAATCACCGGAATCTATTAAAGAGGCGTACTACACCGGCTCAGGATACTATCTTCGGAATCTTTTTGCTACAATGTTGTCGTCTAATACATTATCTAGGCCTCAACATGTTTGGGAAAACACAAGAGAGTACCTTGCTGATGGCATTTTATACAATCGTCAAAAGCTTTTACGGATTGAAGGTAACCCATTTCATATTTAATATTTTAAGAATTTTGTCTGATCTAATAGTATTTAGAATATTTTCACTATATTAGGTAATTTAATATTATATTTTTAATAGGTTTATTATCCCTTCCAGAGGAACAAATAAAGAACTTAACGTTGCTGGAAATTGAACGTTATTTACTACGTAATAACTCAAGCATATCTCGGTTTCCTTCTATGCCTTACGCCGATAGTGAATCAATATCTTTAGCAGGCAATCGTTTAATAGCTGATGAGCTTTCATACGATGTAAGTGATACTGGTGCTGAATTTAATAATCATTTAACCAGTCTAACAAATGAGCAGCGTCTAGTTTTGATGAGATAATGCAAGCCGTTGATTGTAGTAACAGTGGTCTGTTCTTCGTTTATGGTTATGGAAGTACTGGTAAAACGTTTTTGTGGAAGACATTATTAGCATCCATTAGATGTAAAGGAGATATTGTATTAAACGTTGCATCAAGTGGAATTGTTTCTCTTTTGTTATCTGGTGGACGGACTGCACATTCAAGGTTTCATATTCCTTTAAATTTAACAGAACACTCAATGTGTCATATGTGTCATATTAAACCAGATGATCAGGTTGCGGATTTGTTGAGAAAAAAACGAAGTTGATAATTTGGGATGAAGCACCGATGATTCACAGACATGCTTTCGAAGCATTTGACCAACAATGAAATATATCTTCAAATATGATGATTCAGTAAATTCGGAGATGAGTTTTGGAGGTAAAGTTATGGTGTTGGGTGGTGATTTTAGACAAATACTTCCGATTATACCAAATGGTAGTAGACGAGAAATCGTTAATGCTTCAATCACTTCGTCCTATATTTGGAGTACTTGCAAGATGCTTACCTTAACGAAGAACATGAGGTTAACTGTGGGAGCCAACACATCTGAAATAGAAGAGACGAAAGCTTTTTCAAACTGGTTGCTTCAGTTGGGCGAGGGAAAGATTGGTGATAGTGATGATTGTGAGGTCGTTATAGATATTCTTGATGATCTTTTAATTAACTGCTCAGTAGATCCTATGTCAGACTTTATTGACTTTGTATACCCTTCACTTCTACAACTATGCAAAGATAAATATTATTTTGCTGAAAGAGCTATACTGGCACCAACAAATGAAGTTGTACTAGAAATAAATGAAAGATTGCTTGCTTTGTTTCCTAGTGAAGAAGTTGAGTATTTGAGCTTAGATAGTATTTGTCAAACTGACCAAGCAAAGGATTCATCACATTGTAAACTATATTCTCCTGATGTTCTTAATGGTGTTAAGATATCCGGTTTGCCTAATCATCGATTAGTCCTTAAAGTCGGTGTCCCTGTAATGTTGCCTCGAAATATTGATCAACAAAATGGTTTATGCAACGGTACAAGATTACGTATTACTAAACTTATATTCCACGAATCAGTTTGACACCATCAGATAAAAGAATTCCTATTAAATTTCAACGACGACAGTTCCCTTTATCTGTATGCTTCGCAATGACTATAAACAAAAGTCAAGGACAATCTCTATCAAGGGTTGGAATGTATTTCAAATATCCAGCTTTCTCACATAGTCAACTTTATGTTGCATTATCAAGAGTCAAAAACAGAGCCGGTGTGAAGTTGCTTATACTGGATAAAGATGGGAATGTAACAAATAAAACAACCAATGTGGTCTACAAGGAAGTTTTTTCTGGGATTTGAATAATTTTTTTTTTGTCTTCCAATGTATGTGTTTTTACATAGTATTAAATTTTCAACATAAATAATTAGTTTTTGGTTGAACCCGCGTTTCACGCGGGCAACAGCCTAGTATATGTGTGTGTGTGTGTGTATGTGTATATATATGTATTATAAAAGGGACTAGTTTTATTATTACAAAATAATTATTTGGACCGAAATGATATTCCATATAGGATGTACATGATCCTAGTTGATATAAATTTTTAGGCGGATTAGTTAAAAATATCAAAGATTAGAAACTCATAAAAATGCAATTAATACATATATATTGATTATGTTGTTAATTTTTATATTAATTCGTGATGATATTCCTTAATCATATTCTTAATCAAAAGTTATATTTATTCTTCGTATGGACTTATGGTTAGTAACTTATTGGGTTTAAAAATAAATTTGAAAATTTATTTATTAATTTTGATTGGAATTTTAGAATAAAAATTCAAGACTTAACTGTTATAATTAATTTTGAGATTATTACTCTTTAAACATTAAACCTTTATCAAAGCATTTACTTATATGCATAATCATATCATTGAATTTAAACACAAGTTGGTTAAGAATACTTAATATATATATATATATATATATATATATATATATATATATATATATGTGTGATGAAAAATTAGAAAATATATAAAAACTAAAAATAAAAAGGATATTTAAAACTTACAGAGAGGATGGAGATATGTACAGCGGATGATGATGGATAAGAGTATGCACAACGGAGTAAGAGGTTGCAGAAGAAAAGGTTTTTTTTTTTTTTTTTTTATGGGTTGGAATATAATATGAAGAACTGGAGAAAATCTGGGATATTAAGGGAGTGGAGCTAAAGAGATGTGGAGAGAGTTTAGTGTGCCATTGAAGTAAAAATATTATTGCTAGTAATGGTTGTTCGTGCTTACAACGATATACAAATGCCATATATATAGGCAAAGAAAAAGAAAACTAAGGATCTATGCTAACCAAAGAAGTCAAAAAGCCTAAGCTATAAAGTAAAAGAAACGAATAATTACAACACTAGATTCCAAAATTAATTTTGAAAAATGTTGCCCGCTGTCGACCTTTTTTCTGTATATAATTGATCCTTTAAAACGTCATTGCTTACGTCATGATTTTTGTCTTCTGTCTTGTATCGTCATTGCTTACGATATCTTCTAGAAATCTCTGTGTGTGCTGTCTATCGACTGTGGACTTGAACAATCTTTTAAATTATTGCCCTCTTCGTCTTCTAGGTTTATGATGTGCTGTAACTGTAAGGTGTCTCCTTCCCCTGCAAAGGGTAGAAGCATTCTCCAATTTCTTTTTGTGTAGACTTGTATGTAATGTCCTTCACCTACCAATTGATAATTTCTCCATGGAAAATAATCAGGAAGTTCTGGGGTTTCCTGATGATTTTTTATAAACTGTGTAAAACTTTCTGGAGTCTTATCATCTGAATGACTTAACCAAGGTAGAGTTGAAAACTCTATGTTAGTTTTTGTCATTGCTGTCTGTAGATGATATTGATAACATATGTTGCTTTTATGTTCAATTAAATTTTTTTTTCTTGCTAGTCTGTATGTATATACATCTGTATAAGGGAATGAGGAAATTATTTTGCAACCAATAATAGAAGTTGTTGATCTGATTGCAACATTTCCTGCAACTAAAATAATCTTTTCTCCAAGCTGGTTGAGGAGATCTTCTGTTTTGGTGTTTAACTTGATTTCCAAATAATCAATCATACCATGATGATAAAATTGAATTATTTGTTCATCTGTTAATTTTGTAGGGTGGTATATTTAAAGCAATAGAAGACCAACTCCATCTCATGTTTCATTGGTTCTTTCTAGCACCTTTAATCCTTGTTGTTCACTTTCGAATTTGAATGCCATGTCTACCAACTGCTGCTGCAAGTTGTACAGAATTAGAGGAAACTCTGCACAAACTTTCTGTGAAACAAGATTCTCAAATTCTGGGAATCTTTCTGTTACTGGCTTTAGGCATTGCTGCCAAGGTGTATCATGAATTCTTGTCCTGAAACACTCAAAAGTCCTGTGTACATCTATTTTGTCTTTATTTTCTTTTTTCTCAAGCCTTTGTAATAACTGTGTATTTTTTGCTTCTAGTAACATCATTTTTTGTTTTAGCAGGCTGTTTTCAATTTTCAATTGTATATCTTGTGCATTTTTTGTTTTTTCTTCGAGCTGTGTTTTTAATGTAGAAATAATTTCTTGCTGAGCTTTTATATAATGCTCAGGATCTGTTTTAGCCAAGTCAGCAAAGCTCTTAACCTCTTCAGGTTCTATGTAAAAGCTTTGTATTCCAAAATTGTTTCTTGCTGCTTGAAGAGCTTCAGCAAAACTTGTGTAACCTTTCCAAAGTGCTCCCCTTACACAAGTTATGTGTTGTGCAACTGTTTCCCATTTGTTAAAAATTCCAATCTTTGTACCCCTGAATATAACATAATGTGTGTAATTTGGTTTTTGTTTAAACTGTCTTTCAGGTGTTTTTGAACTTTATTCCTGAAAGTAAATGCTTAAAGCATTTAAAACCTGTACTTTGAATGATGAAGCTTGTGGCATGGTTTGAATATGTCATAAGTTGTCTAATAAACATTGCTGTTTATCTGTTAGTTTCATTCCCATAATAGGACGAAACTTTTTGTCAACATCATTGCATATCTGTAGAGCATATGTTCCAAACTCAATCACCGGCTTGGGTGAGAAATTTGTGTATAATGGTCGTTTGCCAGCTGCTTTTGATTGCTGTTGTTTATAAAACTGTCCTGTCATTATCTGTGGAAATGAAGTGTGAGGAGAACTGTATATCTTTTCTGTTGACTGCAAATATGACTGTTGGATTTGTTCTTCATCTGAAGAAGAATTCCCCTGCTTTGGGTGTATAAGCTTTAATTTCTCCTTATCTTTTTTCCTGTCCATCTAAAACAAACCATTTGTTTATATTTCGAGATAACATATCAGCTATCCCATTATTCTTTCCTTTAATATGTTCAAAGTTTATAACATACCCATTTCCTTGTATAATATTTTGTAAATTAACCCATCTAGTTCTATTTACTTTTTTACTTTGATCATTTTTTACAAATTTAACTATTGCTTCGCAATCAGTTCTTACTGTAAATTCTTTGTTAAGAAAGATTTTAAATTTTTCTAATGAATAGATTAATGCCTGTATTTCAAAATCAATTGTAGTCCAGTTTGCTTTGTTTTGAAAATTACCACTTGCGTAAGCGCAAATTTTCTCTTCTTCCTTGGGACTGTATTTGTTTGGTTTACATAGAAGGACTGCTCCCCATCCTTCTTTGCATCCATCTGTTTCAATAATTATATAATCTGTGACTAATGGTAATTCTAATGGTTTAATATTTTTAACTGTTTTTTTAATTTCTTTAACTAGTTTAATATCTTCTTGGTTAAAATACATTTGACCATTTTTAGTGGTTTTACCATATAATGGTCTAACCAATTTTGACAAGTTTGGTATGAATTTTCTAGCATAATTTACTAGGCCCAAAAAGGCTTGTATTTGTTTTAAGTTTTCAAATTTTTCTGGAAAATTTAAAATTTTTGTAGAAATATGTGGTTGTAATTCTATTTTTCTATTTCCAATTTCTAATCCTAAAAAAGAAATTTTTCTTTTAAAAAATTCCATTTTTCTTTTTGAAACTACTATACCATTTTTCTTTATTTCTTCAAAAACCTGTTGTAGGTGTTTCTCATGTTCCTACACTGTATTGCTTGCAACTAAAATATCATCAATGTATACTAAACAGAAATCAAATTTAAAAAAAATACTGTCCATAAATCTTTGAAAGATTGAAGGTGCATTTTTTAGTCCAAAACTAAGGACATTCCATTCATATTGCCCTTCTGAACATGTAAAAGCTGTCCATGGTTTAAAGTTTTCTTCTAGCTTTAACTGATTATATCCTGATTTTAAATCAAATTTTGAAAATACTTTTTTATTTTGTATAAGATTTAACAAACTATCTTTATTAGGGATATTATATCCATCATCTATTGTATTATCATTTAATCTTTTATAATTATAAACTATTCTAGCCTTTCCTCTTTTTATTTCGCTGTGATTTCTTACTAAAAAAGCTGTAGATCTATGAGGACTTTCTGATTTCCTAATTAATCCTTGATTTACCATTTCAGGGATTTGTTTTTTGAATTCCTCTTTATCTAATGGGCTGTATTCTATATTAGCTGTTCTAATTACTATATCAGGATTTTTTAATTTAAATTTACAAATATATTTTACATTTGATTTTGTTATATCTTCTCCAATATATCCTATTTTTTCTAAATGTAGTATCATAGGATGATTTACACTTTTTGTAATATCTTGTCCTTTTTCTATTTCATGACTTAGAAAATCTATTAAAAGTTTTAATGATTCATTTTCTATAAACTGTTTTTTGTTTTGTGTTTTTAAGAAATCTAAATTTCCCTTATCCCCTCTTTTTTTAACAATTTGTGTAGTATTCATATACCTTAGAGTTGGTATTGTATATAATTGTTTACTCAATGTTATAAAATTCCTTGTAATTGTAACTGCACCATTTAATCCTAATATGAAATTTAATCCTATTACAAAATCTTTTAATTTTATATTTGGTGGATTAATATTTATTTGTGGCATTTCATATTTTATACTGTAATTGTTTGCAAAGTCTAAGAATTGTATTCCTACTGGTTCTAAACAATGTGTAATATGTATTATTCTATCTTCTACTGTTCTTGTACTTAATTCATATGATAACTTTTTATGGTATTCTATAGGTGCTAAACTATATGAGATTAAGCTTTTTGTAGCTCCTGTATCAACTAATGCTGTTAAATCTAGGTATTTATTATTATCTAACGATAATCGACATTGTATATTTATCATGTTTGTTGATCCTTGTGTTTGTATGTAAGTTTGATCATCTAGTTTTTGTAGAGCCATTTTACTTATTTCTTCTATTTTAATCAATTTTTCAAGTTCTTCAACTTTGTGTTCTAAGTCTTTTATTTTTAAGCTATGTAATTCTGTTATTACTTCTAATTTATTTATTCTTTCATCCTCATTATTTTTAGAATTTGTTTTCACTTTTGATGTTGTAGCTATATCTTTATCATAAATTTCTTTAAGACATTTAAAACAAATTTCTTTAAAACATTTGTTACATTATGATCTTTTTTCTATACTAGGGTAATATCCACAATGACAACATCTTATGTGATTGTTTCCTTTGTTTTGCTTCGAATCATGTTCACAACTTTCTTCTGTATTCATATATGTATATGTTACTTTTGCAGTTGGATTTTCTTCTTCACTGTAATGAGTGTGACTAGACCACCATAGGATCCTTGAAACCAATAAATGATCTCTTTGAATAGACCACCAAGGAGTCTTTTCAGTCATATCATCACATGCCATTCTTAACAAGATTCTGAATCAATCTTCTGACTTAGACCACTCAAAGGGTCTCTTTTGAATCATGGAATGGTACTATATAATCCAAGGGTCTTAACTATCACGTAGAAGCCCATTAAGGATTTAAGGTAGTACCTTTTGAATATCCTACTTTGAATCCCTCATATGAAGATATGGAGTATTCTACAAGGATTTGGATAATGAATATCCAGAGTATACAAAAACACAAAACATAAAAGAAAACATATAACACATAATCGCATAATCACAAAATTGTTTAACTTGATTTTAAATTTGTTATCATTTTGTTAATTTGTTAATTGTACACATGTATTCAAAGCACACCAGAAATCCAATTCGTGGATTTCATTTGGCACTTTAAACATTTTCAAGAATCTAACTATGAAGATAGGAAGACTTTTAAAAAGAAAATTCGATTTCGATTACAAGGAATCGTAATATTCGAATTAAGGTACACAAGGAATCCAATTAAGGACTCTGATTTGAGCGGTAACCACCCACAAAGATCTAATTATGAAGGTAATAAGATCCCATATGGATTTTGGAATTTGAAAAGCGGGAGGCGTTTCAAAACCTTGCACTAGACGTGCTTAAGTCAAAACATAAGGTAAAATGCTCATGAAGTTGTGGTGCTAGATATGCCAAGGCGACATACGAAGCAGAATTTGAAGGTTAAGTCAATGCATGAGAAAATGTTTTTTGAAAACTATGCATGGGGTTCTTTTAGAAATGTGTTTAATGTTTTTAAAACCTTACATATATAATACTTTTGAAATCATAAAGTAGGTGTATTAGGTAAGTATATTTATAAAATGTTTTAAAATCATGCGAGATGAGATTTTGAAATTATGTATAAGGTTTTTGAAATTATGTATAAGGTTTTTGAAAATATGAATAAAGTTTTTTTTTAAATCATGCACTTGATATATTAAGAAAATATATTGTGTTAATATTGTTTTCAGACTATATGAAACATTTTGAAATCATGAAGGTTGTTTTTGAAACATAGACAATGCTTTTGAAATCATGCATTTGATATATTACATAAAATTTGTTTTCAAACTATATGAAATATTTTGAAATCATGAAGGTTATTTTGAAAACTTATGCTATGCATGTTGTTATGAAAATCAGAATGTAATGGGTATGAGATTAAAAATTACCCTCAGTTATCTAACCAAGGATTCAAAGGCACATATGTGCGAAAAGCACGATTACTCATAATGTCACTTTATTTCCTGTACTTTGTTTCTTAGAATGAAACGAGTACTTTAAAATTTCTGAGGAAATTATGAGCGATCACTTGAATGGGAGAACCACAAGAGTAGTTTGTAAGAACACAGTTCCTTGTTGTAGGTATCATAGGGAAATGCCATACACATATGTAACTACAGTTGTGTTTCAGAATTGTGAACAACAAATTATTTATAAACAAAACACATTGTTTCAGAGTTCAACAAAAGAAACAAAAGCAGAAGATTCAAATTATTTAAAGCCGCAGCTTCTCCTAATCAGCCAAATGCTCATCCGTGGGTTGGATTTGCATTGACAATCTTTGGGCATTTGTTCCTAAAATGGCTCGTCTCGCCACAGTTGTAGCACGATCCAGGTGGAAAGCGAGCTTGAGCAGGGTTGGCTTGGAGTTGAGTAGCAGCAAGATTTACAACAGCTTTGTTTTGGATAGCAAAGCGGCACACGTCAACCAAATGTCCCCATCGTCCACAGTGGGTACATTTGAAACATGGTGTTTGATCTGGATGATGCCGGTTGCATCGATTGCACAAGGGAGTAGTTCCCAAGTACGGCTTCTTGGCTGGTGGTGCTGCCACCTGGCTAGGTTCTGCTTGATTTGGTGCAACAGCTGGAGGATTCTTTGAGGCTTTACGCTTCCTTTACCTTTTCGAAGGCTTAGCTTCTGCTTCTTTTGATGCTTCTTGGGTAGCTTCATTATTGAGACGAGACATGGCAACACCTAAATCCACAGACTTCAGGATTACTTCGCCTATTCGCTGAGCAAATTTGGCAGCCTGCTCGGACATTTGAGAGTTGTTGCGATGAAGAGACATTCTGGAGGAAATGAAAGATATAGGAGGAAACAAATGAAATGTTATTGGATAATCAAAACAGAATGGCAATGCATAAAATTGCGATCATTTGTTTGTTACCTAAGGCAAACAAATGAGACGGTGACAAATCAAAGTAAACGAGTCATATTTAATGTATCACTGAAGACATGCTTGCCTATAAGTGAACACTCACCCCAAGAGTTCCCAGGTAAGAGTGACTGGTCTGATACTGCGGATTTGTACGAACACTCTAGCCTTATACAGAAAACTCAGAGTACAGGCATTCACCCTTCCAGTTTTGCACATGTTACATTTTATAAGACCCAAACTTTGAGGAGATTTTGAAAACTTAGAGGGTTCAAAACCTTATAATAAATCATCCTAGAACAGATGATTGGTTTTCAAAGCGGATTTAAAATTTATGTTCTTGTTGTGGTTGTCGCCTAAGGATAGGTGACGGTATTGTTTTAAGGTCTAAACGCAAGTAAACTCACGTTGGGGTCCTAGGAAGGTTATAGTCTAGGTCAAAGCATTACTAATAACCTAATTCCCTATAACCATGGGCTCTGATACCAACTTTTCTGTCACACCCCGACCGCGTAAAACAACAAATCGCGGCGGAATCGT
Organism: Helianthus tuberosus; assembly: GCA_030545235.1. Lineage (NCBI taxonomy): Eukaryota > Viridiplantae > Streptophyta > Magnoliopsida > Asterales > Asteraceae > Helianthus > Helianthus tuberosus. Next base: position 8,065 of record JARYGA010028431.1, on the reverse strand, counting down.
CGGGGAGTGTTGTAAAAGAATCATTGTTTCATAACACATGGAAATTTAAGTTTTGTTTTATTGAATTAAAAGAGGTTACAATGTCTTAAAAACAAATTACATAACATGATTAACTAGTCTTGCATCTTTTATTGTCACTAAACCCCAAGTCCGCCTAAGTGTATCTTGATTAATCCTATGCATCATTTCCTGAAACACATGTGAAAATAGGTACTTCAGCATAAAAATGCCTGTGAGATACATAGGTTTTATTATAATATGATTCATGACTTATAAGTTTAGAGAAAAATATGTTTTACAAAAGTTAGTCATGATCCTTGTAAAATGCTTTCTTTTATAAATCATACAAAAGTGATAAGAAATCAGATAAGATAAAAGAACAATGCAAAATGAAATGAATAACCAAGTAAAAATGAGTTTGTATAAAATATGTTGTTTGTAAAACAATGTTTCATGAAGATATGATATAAGTGTAAAATGTATTATGTCTAACCTGAAATGGTTTAAATAACGTTACGATATGTAATACCATAAAAGCACTTATATATAGGAAGTACCAGCGGCGTATCCACCATGCTTTTATCTTATTACACACGCCTCGTTATTTAAATCATTTACCAAAACAAACCACCAATGTAAAAATGTTTATGTATAACCAAATGTAATGTATAGTGAATAAATGCATTTATTAATTAAAAGCATTCACTCAACCCTATAAGAAAGAAATATACAAAACAATGCATTTGACAAATTATAATCAAAAGTTATGTTTTGTAAAATAATGCATGCTTTACTGATACAAACATCTATGTGGTAATGTAAGCGTCTACATCCAAGCCTTGAGACTGTAGGATAACCTTAGAGTAAAGGTTATCAAAAATGTTTTCGGATTCGGTCATTCCTTACGTCCAAACAAACCTAGGATTTCAGGAATGGGAGTTGTCAAGTCCTATGGTACCACTACCTACTACTGAGCGGCATGATCGGTGCCAATGAATGTATTAGTTTTGTTAAACAAACCAAATGTTATACCAAATGTAAGCATGTTTTATGAAAATAATGTACCTAGTATGCTAAGTGAACATACAAGGTAGAAATGTAAAACAATGTGTCCATATGCTACGAGAACATATGCAACAGAAATGCAATGTAAAATAATGTACTAAGTATGCACTAAATGGACATACATAGCATAAAATGTAATGTAAAATAATGTACTAAGTATGCACTAAATGGACATACATAGCATGCAATGTAATGTAAAATAATGTACTAAGTATGCATTAAATGGACATACATAGCATGAAATGTAATGTAAAATAATGTACTAAGTATGCATTAAATGGACATACATAGCAAAAACATAATGAAATCATGTACTATAAGTGTACTAATGAACATAGCAAGTATATAGGATATAAAAACATGAAAAGCATGAAAGTAACAAGTAGGCACATGTGTTTCACCCCAAAATGTTTGAAAAACAGTAAAAGAGGGGACTATGTACTCACTTGAGGGTGCTTAGAAGTCTTGAACAACAACCAAGCAAAGCTAGAGGGATCACGAAAATCAAACGGCACCTAATATAGATAACTACATAAATAACTGGACCCAAATCAGAAGATCAGATAGAATGAGGTTTCGTAAACCAAATGAGTATAGGAACTCATGTAATATGGTTTAACAAAGCCTACATTCTAAAATGAAACCTATCCTAAGTGCTTACGACCCAATATGACTCGTTAAGATAGCTTACACCACTTTAACGCGTCGTTCGCGTAAAACGCGTTCGAAACGCCTAACTAGTCCTATGATAAGTATTATATGCCTTAACATGTCTAATAATGTTACATAATCAGTTTAGATGTGAAAATTTAGGTTACATATGCTTAAAATGAATTTATGCGTAAAAAGGGCATTTTGGTCATTTACCTAAAGCATATAAACTACCTATCATGCAACTACTTAAACGAAGTGACCATAAGGTATAACCTCGGAAGTTTATTCCCTATGCAACTCTGGTCACCAAATGTGATTGGTCGGATCCTAATGATCGACCAAATGGGTTGGGTTCGAAAGTCTAAGCGGTTGTTTAGACCGCTTACCTTACGACCCTATATAAGCACTAAACCTAAAGTGACGAGCTAAACATGCTAAAACATGTTTAACAAAGTTTGAAAACAGGTTTGGTATCAAAACAAAGGGTCTTGATACCTAAAAGTAGTTTGGTTAAAAATACGCAAGAATACGCATTTTGGCCGAAACTACGACTCGCCACTATGCCTAAATAACGTGGTAATCAGTGGGTATAGTCATAAGAGACTAAAACCATCGTGATTACGCTCACGTTATGAAGTTTAAATGAACTTCATGTTGACCATAAACTGGTCAATGCGGGGTCACACCCCGACCACGTAAAACATCAAATCGTGGAGGAAACATCGGGGAGTATTGTAACAGAATTATTGTTTCACAACCATGGCATTTAAAAGTTATGTTTTATTCATCAACCAAAGAGTTACATTGTCTTAAAATAACTGAAACAAAGAGTACATCACATAATTAAACTAGTTCTATCTTTATTTTAAGTCTCTAAGGCACAGGTCCGCCCTAGTGTATCACGATCATCCTAAGCAACAGCTCCTGAAAACACATGTGAAAATAGGTACGTCAGCATAAAAATGCCTGTGAGATACATAGGTTTTATGAAAATAGGATTCATGACTTGAGTTTAAAGAAATGTTTAATAAAATTTAGTCATGAACCTTGTTAAATGTTTTGTTGTATAAATCATTTGAAAAACGATAGCAATATCAGATGATATGTATATATAAAAGAATAATGTATGGTTAAAAGAATAACCAAGTAAAAAGAGTTTGTATAAACCAAGTTATTTGTAAAACAATGTTTAAGTGAAAATGTGTTGTAAATGTAATATGTCTAAACTGAAGTGGTTTAAATGACGCTACGATATGTAATATCATACAAGCACTTATATATAGGAAGTACCAGCGGCGTATCCACCATGCTTGTATCATATTACACACGCCTCGTTATTTAAGTCACTCAAACCAACCAACAATGTAAAATATCCATGTTCAATCCAATAGTCAAATGTCATAGTATAACCCAAGTTGAATAAGAATCATAAAACAAAAGTTATGTATGGTAAGTAAAATAAGACTACTTGAACCATAAGTAAAAATGTACAAAACAAAGTATTTTGAATAAATCAAAAGTTATGTTTTGTAAAATAACTAAATAAATACATGTTTTACTGATACAAACACTTATGCGGAAAGTTAACGCATACATTCAAGCCTTGAGACAGAAGGATAACCTTAGAGTAAAGATTACCAAAGTAAAATGTTTTCGGATTCAGTCATTCCTTACACCCAAACAAACCTAGGATGTCAGGAACGGGATTTGTCAAGTCCTATGGTACCATTACTTACTACCGAGCGGCGTAGCTAATGTTAATGAATGTAATTTAGACCCATTGAACAAACCAAATGTCATACCATATGTAAATATGTAATGAAAGTAATGTACTAAGTATGCTAAGTTAACATACAAAGCAGAAAAAGTCATGTAAATCAATGTGCTATCATGCCAAGTAAACATACATAGCAAAAGAAGATGTAATGTAAATCAATATGCTAGCATGCTAAGTAAACATACATAGCAAAACAAAATGAAATTATGTACTAATAGTGTACTAATGAACATAGCAAGTATATAATATGAAAACATGGAAAGCACGAAAATAACAAGTAGGCACATGTGTTTCACCCCAAAACGTTTGAAAAACGGTAAAAGAGGGGACTATGTACTCACTTGAGATTGCTCAATAGACTTTAGATATCCACCAAGCAAAGCTAGAAGATCACGGATTCAAACGGCAGCTAATAGGTAACTACATTAATAAACGGACCTATTCGGAGGATCGGGTAGCATGAGGGTTCGTAAACCAAATGAGTGTAGGAACTCATGTAATATGGTTTAACAAAGCCTACATACTAAAACGAAACCTATTCTAAGTGCTTTTGACCCATAATGACCCGTTTAGGTAGCTTATGCTACTCTAACGCGTCGTTCGCGTAAAACACGTTCGGAGCGCCTAACTAGTCCTATGATAAGTGAAATATGCCTTAACATGTCTAATATAGTTGCCAAATCAGTTTAGATGTCAAAAATTACGTTACATAGGCTTAAAATGAAATTTGGCATAAAAAGGGTATTTTGGTAATTTACCTAAGGCATATGAACTACTTATCATACAACTACTTAAACGACGTGACCATAAGGTATAACCTCGGAGGGTTATTCCCTATACAACTATGGTCACCTAAAGTGTTTGGTCGGATCCTAATGATCGACCAAATGGGTCGGGTTCGAAAGTATAAGCGATTGTTTAGATCGCTTACCTTTACGACCCTAGACAAGCACAATTCTAAAAGTGCCGAGCTAAACATGTCAAAATATGTTTAACGAGGTTTAAAAACAGGTTTGGTATCAAGACAAAGGGTCTTGATACCCAAAAGTAGTTTGGTTACAAAATACGCAAGAATACGCATTTTGGCCGAAACTACAACTCGTCACTGAGCCTAGATAATGTGGTAATCAGTAGGTATAGTCACTAGGGACTATAACCATCGTGATTACGCTCACGTTATGAAGTTCAAACGAACTTCGCATTGACCATAAACTGGTCAATGCAGAAAGTCAAACGCAGTTTAACTTTAATGCTAAAACGAATGAAAAGAACGAAAGAATACTTACAAAGGGTCCCCGCAAGATTGATTTTCCAAGTATTTCTCAGGTATGAAGTGTTTCACACTTCAACTTAGAGAAAATCTCAGAAATCAAGTGGGTTGCAAGTGAACTATGGAGGGGTATTTATAGATTTGGTAGAGCCGTTAGGATCGTTTCTTGAAAACCGAGCCTCAATCTCAGCCATACACCTCGTGCCCACAGATTTACAAAACTAAGGGAGCCCATAGAATTGCTCAAAACCATGTGCAAAGGTGGGATCAAGCTGGAAATAGCTGTAACCAACATTCTGCTGATCTGGGCAAGTTTTACGGACCGTATGTGGTCCCTTACGGTCCGTAAGGACCATGCTTGCTGGCAGAAAGTTTGGTAAAATGGCAGAACAGGCCCCTGTGTCTCCGAACTTGGTTTTTGATGCGTTTTGACACGTTTAAGCCCCATTAACCTCATTTTAAGGTTCAAATATGAAGTTAAAGTATAGGGAACTTAAAATATGCTCAAAAATATCCCGGATGTCGGTTCGTTTGGCCGTACGATTGCGTTGTTCGGTTAATTACGACGGAAGTCGTAACGGACGCAAAAACGACCCAAATTGCGCGACGAATGGATTTTTATCATGCCAAACACTAGAATAAAATATTTTAATGCTTACATAAATTTTTGGATGTCCGGATGTATTCAGAACGTAAGTTATGCGCGAAAATGCAAACTTATGCACTTTTTGACGCTTTTAGTCCCTGAATGAGCATAAAGTTTATTTTAGAACACCGAACCCCTCAAAGCCTATTTCTAAGCTATGTAAAGGATATTTAGGGTGTGTTTAACTTATGATCATTTTTTGGAATGTCCGTTACAGTTCAAATCGGGATACTTTCGTAGTTTGTCGAATTTAGTCCCTGTAAGCGAATAGACTTGATTTTGCCATACCAAAGCCTTCAAAACTTATCTCTAAGTTATGTAAAGGTTATTTTAGGTATGTTAAGCATAAATTGATGTTCTGGAGTGTTTGTCGCGTTAAACTGATTGCGTTTACGCACCAGTTTGCGTATAACTCTCTAGAAAGCGATATAGAGTTTGAAATTGAATAAAAGTCAAAACATGAAAAATGTTAAACATAAACAAACAAATATTGGGATCAAATAAATTTATTTCATTGATAACTGAACTGTTTACAATTATTACAAGCACAGATGTCACATGCAGAAAGTCAAACAAACATGCTAAAACGCGTAAAAGAACGAAAGAATACTTACAACGGGTCCAAGAACAGAAGTTTTGATCCGATTACTCTCAGGTATGAAGTAAATACTTCAACTTAGAGAGCCAAATCAGATCAAAGTGTGAGTTGAAGCAAATGGGGTGGGGTTTATATAGAGTTTGGAGAGCCGTTAAGATCGTTCATCGAAAACCGTGCTTCGATCTCAACCGTACATGTGCACCCATGGTTTTACAAAACCATGGGCACCTAAAAATGGCCCATAGTAAGCTAAAATACCATTTGCAAGAGTGCACAATAGCTAGAACAGCTGGAAGAAATATTTGTGCAGATCTGCTACACCTATGTATCAAGCAAAGTCAATCTTCCAAACCAACAGATGTTTGAACACCTGTTGTATCAACAGCTATTGATACTTCAGTGGTTTCAGCATATGTTAACCCAACAACCACCACCAATACATCAACACACACTTCAACCACTGCCATCACTCAATCAACCACTGCCATAACAAAACCACCATCAAAAGCATCACCTACCAAAAAGCAGAAGACATCAGATGACACATCATCTGTTGTAATGACAACAGTGGTTGAAACGCCAGTTGTTTCAACAGCTGTTAGTCAATCACCTATCTTTTCACAAGCCATTGTTCCTTTTGATCCAAAAACTCAAATAGAAACACCTTCTCCCAAAAAGTTGTATACAAGAAAAAGAAAATTTCAAGTGCATGATGATGATATACTAGCACCTGTTCCCATTTCATCTGCCCCTTGCAATATCACCAAACCTCAATCCTTTATTCCTTCAAAATTGTTCAACCCAATCAAAGATCCTAAAGAACTCCAAGGATATGACTCTGCTGATGTTGTACCAGTAGCTGCCTGTTATCCACTGGAACTGCATGCTGTAAAGAATGAAATGAGGCATTTTTACTTAGTGGATGATCCTTCAAAAAGGAATTTCCCTTCCCTAATTGGTTATAGAGATCCAGCCAACATAAATGAGTATTTAAAACTCAAGTCCAGGCAAGCTGATACCCGAGCTAGACTCGAATGCCAAGGGAAAAGTGATAATGAAGTCTCAACTTATACGCAGTTCTTGCTTACTAAAGTTAAACAGTTGGAAGATTATGCAAGAGACCTAAGCAAAGAAATGCCCAACCTGCCTCCAGAAGCTAACTTGCATGAAGATCTGAAAGAAGACATCATCAAGCTGATCTTGAGTGAAAAATTCTACCCTGCCACAGCTGAATAATTCCAAGACTGGCCGCTTGTTGCTCTCAAAACAGAACTGAATAGAATTGAAAGAATAAAGAGAGATCCAGGCATGAAAAGGTCAGCACCAAATTGGAGCAAATACAAAAAGAAATTGATGATCTTACATTGGAGTATAAAAGAAAGAAGCAGGAATTGGTTGATGCAAAAGTGGGAACTGCCAAAGCCATATCAAAATGGACAAGGAAGTACATTGATGAGGCTTATGAAAGGTTAAGAAAAAGGAGAGAAACAGATCCTAAACTTCCAAAGAAGCCTGATTACAAAACCACTGCTAAACCAAAGCAGCAGGCTCACACTTCTGAACCACTGTTCACATCATCAGATACCTCTACCATTGTGGTAAATCAAAGAAAGAGGCAAATACTGACTGATGAATAAGAGAAAGAACAAGAAGCTGTGTATTTCAAAGAAGCTATCAAAACAATGGCACTAGAGGATGACAACTCAGCATAGCTTCAAAACATAGCCAAACAAGTTCTGAACATTGACTGACCAAACATCAGTTTTTCAATCACTGTTGGGGGAGAGTTTTTTCATGCATGCATTACTTTTGAGTATTGTAATCAAATACAATCATTCGACTCTATGTTAAGCATGTTCGCTTAAAATTGTTCTCTCTTTGATTGTGTTGAAAGTTTATTCATCTATTTCCGTTGCAATTATTTCTGATTCATCTTCATTTTAGTTAAACAAACACAATCATATCAAACTCAGATCCTATCATTTGTTGAATCCAATGAGATGCTTGATGTAATGATGTTGTATTAATAACAAATAATAATTAATATAACTAAGT